>DWPA01001852.1:0-17215 GCA_018251375.1 Calpodes ethlius
CAAGGTGGATAGGTAATATCATGAAATCACAAAACAATAAACGTTAAGAAAAACATGAACGATATAGTTATATGTTATAACAAATGACCTTTAATAAAACGATTCAACTTTACAATGTATCATTCTACATTCAAACCATGGCATGAATTTACTCGACTCGTATTCGCTTTTAAAGCTTGTATACTTTAACGTCTAACGAACAAACTCCGTCCTACGACTAAATTTCAATTAAGTAGTTAGGAAGCAGCCGCATAAATATTTACTCTGAACCGCAACATAGACCCGACTCACACCAGAGACTTACCGGCTTCATGCTGGAGCTTAGGACCGCTGACACCGGCTCTTACGGCGCTGCAGCGGTCAGTGTAACTGAATTTACACTGACAACTTGTCAAGTACGGACGAGCGATAGTGTGATCAAAATTCCCCCTACTACACTTATAATCCTGCTTTCATAGTTGAAAGGGTTATTAGGTTAGAAAATGATAAAATAACCTTTATGACACAATCATTTCTCTTCTGATAATGAGAGTATTATACGTCAAATGATGGTACCAGGTCACACCTGACGTCGTTTATAAAGAAAACTAAAGTTAATAACGGTATGCTTCAAGGTTAAATAATGACGTAGTTTTGGGGAAAAGAAATCGTTTGATCAAGCCTTAATTTTCAAAGACATTTGTTTCGTGTAATTCAAGAAAGACAGTAATGTCACTCTTCAAGTATGTATAATACAAGCAGTTTAGGCAATTAATAGTTTTATTAGCTTGACATCAGATGGCGCTGATAGTGAGTTTTTGCTTTCTATCGAAATAAAATATCATGATTATCGCCAGCTATAAATTTAGCTTCAAACTGAAATGAACGAAAATTCTGAAATGTATGTCGTTAATTGACTCGTTTACTAATAGTAGTAGAAATATAATCGCAGACCTTAGCCGCCATCCCAGAACTATCTCCCATTCAAATCCGTTGACCGAATTCGAGAGCACGGCGTAATTCGGAACGTCGAATTAATTCGGCGCTAAAATATTATACGGGAACGTTAAGTACATACAGATCAAGGGGCTAAATAAAATTCGTTTCCGCGAACAACATTATTCAAATTTCACGATGTTTGCCGCTAGCAAATATAATTAATCAACACCTTCGAAACTGGTGAAGACGACGCGGGAGCTCGTGCAATTGAAATGAAATACTTAAAAAGGAACACGTTTGATTAAAAAGGGTTTTGTACGGGTAATTGGAATATTTTATACGTATGTTAATAATGTCATAAATACATCACAATCAACATATCTCTCTCTCTCTATTTCTCTCTATGAGAGTTAGAGTCTCATCTCATAATGATAGAGGTTAAGACACCACACTAGTCACGTACGAATTTGTTATTTTTCATCTCTAAAAACGTAATGATAACTATCAGATGTAGATGTCTCTTAACTATGTCTTATGTCACTGGAGAAAGTAGTCACTTTGTACAGAACGTTACAATTTTTGATGGTAAAAGTGGCTGAACATACTATATCCTTAGTTAAAAACTTTACAATAATAAACTATATAAAAATAACAAGAGTTCAACTGGTTTAGTGATGGTTTTTTTCACTGTCCACTAAAATTTAAGAGCGTAGAATGAGCAAAATACTTTTGCGTCACTAATGTTATCGTAAATCTAACTATAGTTGATCTATAGTTAAGGATGAAGTAATTTACAAAAAAATATTTCTTGTTTCAAGGCCAAGTATAGGAAATCACTCTTTCGCGATACGCAATAATTCGTTCGCCATACGCATACGTGAAGTTTAATATTGTGCCCTGTAAGTTTAACAATTTTGCCGATTGTACAAGACTTTAGTTGTTTCGTTGTCCTCAGGAGAAGTGGAGCGACTACTGCGTGAGTACAGACAGAACCAAGACCTGGTGCGCAACATCGGCGCGCACTACTACCAGATCATATACCCCGTTCAGCTGCGCCACCACGAGAAGATGGGCATCTCCACCCGGGAGATCAACACGCAAAAGGTAACCAACATCTTTTAATTTTATTTCTTTGCGATTAAGCTGCTAAGTTTATAGTGATCTTGCTTACAAACAAAAGTGCTACGATTTGGTAGCCAGTCGGTTTAGTTGCTTAATAGGGTATGGAGTTTTGTGATATGATAATAATCGTTGAGCAGTGTCATAATCATTATTGAGCAAATTATGGATGCTATCAAAAAGGCAAGTGGACGACATCGGCAATAAACATCCATAAATCTAAGGATGTCACCGAGGTATTACCAAGTTATAAACATTTGAAGGTCGAATCCAGAATCACTTAAATTAATATAGTTTACCTCCTCGCATGATTACCGTTTAAAATAAAGTGGTTGATATAGAGCACAATATATTTATATATGTACTTGTATATATACAAGGAAAAATTGGCGAAGTTTTCTCTAGTGCCGCTTTATATATATACATACAATATAAGTGAAATATACGAGTTTAGGATCGACTTTACACCAAAATATCCAAATAAGCATTAACTCGAGTTTGTTTACAATAGAAGTATCCGATTAAATCCTAACTACCAGCAGCTCTTTAAAGATAGTTTTTGTTGTATTGAGTGTATGAATTTCCGTATTTTCTAGTATTACCATGGGAATAAGTCATAACAGTAGTCCGCGAACACGTGTTACGCCGACGAAGATCGAAACCATTAAATTGGGTCACCTCGTTAATTGGGCCAGTGAATATGTTTCCCCAATGGTTCTTATTTCAAATTGAAGAAATATAATTACAAAAAATACTATTCACTGGAATAAATAATCCGCTCGAAAAGGAAAATTGGGTTTTCTTAAACCTATTACGCTGGCAATTGTAAAAACTGGTCAAGTGTATGACGGGCCACGTGTAGTTTAGGGTTCCATAGTTAAGATATAGTGTAAAAGTTAAGTTATTGAACTAACTTAACCGCAAAAGAGACCCGTTTAAATTCGGTATTACATGAAATAGACGACTCCAGCGATTCTAAATTTAAGTTACAGTTGGATCCAAACAGGTTAATCCCTAATAGTGAATAGAACAATTATAATATTATTTTCACTTAGTTTTATAAACTATATTTTTTAAAGGAATTTACAGCGGACATTCAAAGTAGTTACGCACTTTGTTACGTCATTAATGTTGTATATCTTATAATATTTTATTTAGCACTACTGAACATGTTCAATATTAACTAACAATGTTATATTGCTAAAGTTATTGATTGCCTGAAAGCGCGAAGCAGAATAAGGCGGTGTAAAGTAGTATTTTTCTGTCGCACGACTTTCTGGATAATAATGATTAATGATACAATGAGAGACGCAGGAGTTTTTCTATTAGCTGAGAAGTTTCCCCCTCGAGTACAGTTCTTGTTTTGTACCCAATGTCTGAATTAAGCGTTAACGCGCGAAGCGTGAGATGGCCTTGGACATTTCAACCACTGGCACGGTGCTTGAAAAAAAATGTTGTTGCGTAATTTATTGTTGTAAGAACTTTTGCTTGGTTTCAGGAAGCCTATACGTAACGACCCGTTCCGGTGTATATTTATGATTCGGTATGAATTCCGATTCGTTTAAAACGAACATCTCATTCATATGTTTGGGTTAGCTTCGTCTCGAGATACCTATACGTTGCGGTCTGTTCCCGTATATGTCGATGATTCGATAGTAATTCCGATTCGTTTAAAACGTACATCTAATTCATATGTTTTGGGCAAACCCATACATAGGTGATTCAGTATTAATAACGATTAATTTTATACAAACATTTATCATTTTATCACTAGAGATTTTTATGAAGTATTCGTCACACTAATTAGGATTATTAAGTGTTTGAAGATTGTTATTACATTTAATATGGCACTGGAAAAAAACGTATCATTTTAAATCACGATTTGAAAACGTGATAATTTTCGACCTGGACAGATATGTGGCAGTCAAATATTTGTTCTGACATAGTAGGTAGTTGTGGTGTCTTCTTTGCGTATCCCACCCACAGATATTATGTTAGTAGCGAGGGCGTGAGTATGTGAAGGTTTATATCCAATAAACTAGTGAATGAAGTTAGCAAGGTAGGGTTACATCGATGTTGTAAAGATTGATAAAGAGTTTAACCAAGCTGTTTGAAATTATTAAAAGATATTTGAAATACCGCCATACAAACGTCAAACTAACTAGCAACAATATAATTGTATAGCTCTGAAATTCAAGACAAAGAAGAAATACCAATATTAATTTCTTTAATTTTAGCTGCCGTATCTCAGTAACTAGGCATTTTCAAATTACATTACACGCAAACAAACAACCAACATAATTTATTACATATCCACAGACAAAAGCAAGCCGTACCGTTAAAGTTTTGATTGCTTCCAAATTTCTTGTTCACGGAGCGAGTAAACAATCCTTTGATGTTTGCCAAACACGTGAAATCTTATTAGATATTACAAATCTTTAATAAAGAGATCGCGCGATGTTATTGGCAATCTCGAGCGTGACTTTACGTAAGTTAGATTGAATAGCGACGAGATTATGCCCGATGGTAAAAATTTAGATGGCGCGTGGTATATTATGCCGTCACAAGCACTTCCGTAGAGAAATTCCGGTGACGGAGAAGTTTAAAGTCGTGATTGTATGTGATGTATCAAGAGGAAATTTTACTCTACGATTGTAATAATTTAGATTGAGTTATGTTCAAGTAAATGTCAAAACACAAATGGAAATGTACGTACAATAATTATAAGCTTAACAAAAGTAACACCAAATAGTTTCGCCTAATGCAAAATGTTAATTGTGGAAACCTAACAAGGAATAAGCTGTCAATAGGAACATGAAAATTTGAATTATTTCATCATCGTCGTTCTATGTGCCTGAACCGTTGACATTATGCGGACCGCTATTGGAGTGACATACTCTGTGCACGGATATCTAAATGAAACGGTTGCCATTATACGTGAATATTTAATCAACATGCAGAGGATATGCTAACACACAGGTAATAAGTTCATACATCAACATATCTAGGTTAGGAACATTTTGATACTGGCAACTAAGTTAATTCTTGTTTTGTCACACCTCTATATTAACGATTAGGTGCTGTCTGTGCTTGCTCACGTGGCAAAAAGAACATTAAGAAAAAGGTGGTGAACTACTTACTATCATTGGTTACCAGACAACGCTTTGTTATTAAACATTTTCTTTAAATTGACTGAAATATATATCGCAATGAACCTTACTATAAAAAGGAGATGGTTTTTCGTGGCGAAAAGTAACCGATGACGAATGATGAACTCTCTATCCTTCCAACTATCCACTCAAAAAATATTCAAAAACGACGCTCCGTTAAGCCCAGACAGAGAAACATACTTTCGCATTTAAAATATTCTATCCATGTATTTATCTAACAGCCGTTAAAAAAGTCCACTGCTGGACATAAGCCTCCCCTAATTGGCGCCATTCAGACCGGTCCTGAGCCTTCTGAATCCAGCGAATACACGCTGTCTTCTTCATGTCGTCAGTCCATCTGGTAGCGGGGCGACATACACTCCTGTTTCTGAGACGTGGACGCCATTCAGCACTGAGAGAGAAAATATTAGTTTATGATAATAGTAATTGTATATCGGTCAATATTAGTTGCAGTGTCACTGTTTCTCCTTCGTCGCAGAAAATGTAAAAATTGCAAATAATTTTGTTTAACTATTTCGTTATACGGGATTATCCCTCTACCAACACATACTGTTGTCATACGATTTTATAAATAAATAATGATTTGGTATGATTATGCAATCTCGAATACACCGGTCTTGGCGATAAAGGGAACATTCCAATTGTAACGGTTGAGTTCACAAATATTTGTCTGAAGCCAATTTAACTTTGGCTCCAAGTTGTTTAAACTCGCAAAGATCGATAGACACCTTTTGCAGGTATTGAAGTAATTAGGAACTGTTTTGGTATTTGCCCGCGAATGTATTTAAGTATGATGTGGCGACACGGCGTTTCGTCACTTTTTTTTTAAAGATTGGAAAAAGGTTGCCAAACACATTGTCACCACAAGTATATTAAACTGCAGCTAATGATCATTTGATAATAATTATAATTGTAAAGAAAGTCACCGAAAAGATATGCCGAAATATATCTGGAGTTGTGCCCTAGTAAAAATTGTATGTGCATTTATATTAAGTACTGCGTATTATGGTTTGTTTTACAATCCCGGAAGAAGCAAAAAATACTAAAAAAGATGCTAAGAGTACAAAAATCGAGCGCTTGAAACAATTTCAAAAGCAATGTTTACCCATTCAACATATAATACACGAAATGTCTAAAATTACAAAAATGTTGATAATAATATTAACAAATAACATTCGTTTTTAGACTTTTAGACTTAACGATATAATTCTAACAGCTCTTTTGTAAAGCATTTTTTTTTAACAAAACACCAACAAAATTGTGTATCATACATTGTTTGACACTTTAATCCTTATTTTACATTACTGGTGGTCCACTTAAAGGTGGTCACAGGATACAAATAAAGACTAAATAGTACAGATAACATATTTTTTTACCTCTACTATACAACTTTGCTTTGTCCATACACACTACACAAAACAGTAGATACTATTTGAATTAAATAAAAAATCACTTTTCTTGATAACACTGAAATTTGTGGTTGGCTATCAGCCAAAGAAAAAATGAAAATCGTTTGATACACTGTAGAGAAAATGGGTATAACTGTTTTTTCTTAACCTACTTATAAATAGAATTTTATTATTCATATTTTTTAAAACTTCGTCTATTTGATGATAGTACTAGAGTAAATAAATATATTGCACAAAAATCCTTCAATAAGTTATTAATATTTATTATGATGGTTGTAAAAAAAATTATATTATCTAGTTAAATTTGGCGTAGGAGATCGACACTAAATGTAAAAGATATATTAAGCATTAAATAGCATCTACTACAATAGGCTTTAATATTGTTCACAATTTACACAAAAATCATTTAGAAGACCGATGGTGGCTCGGTATTTAGTAGCTAACCCAACACATATTTCATTCATATCCAGACTTTATACTATATGAAATATAATGCAAGTAAATAATCATATTTATACAAAATAAAGTCAACTTTAAATGAGAATATTTTAGGAGCTAACAAAGCACTTACGCACTTAGAAAAACCCAACTAATTCTATCGTGAATCAACTTGCTTGAATCCGTTTTAAAACTTGTAGAAGTATTCACAAAATAAAGAATTATTCATTGCCAAAGCAGCGGGAGGGGGTGAATTTATTTCAGTTTTAACTTTTCCCAATGTATTTTCCCATCCAATCTCGGCCGCCAAGTTTCGTAATTGGTCCATGGACAAACAAGGTGCCCGATATTCGATTACAGGGACTAATTCTGTTTGCATACCGTCTGGGCCTTAGGCACAGAGGAAAACTTCGCTTAAGGTTTTCATTTTCTGTTGATTGGGAATAGAAAATGGAAATTTGAAAGGCTGAAGTGGAGTAAAACAATCTTGTTTTTAATAGAGGAAATTACAGCGATAATGATCTTTTCCCTTACATGTTTGATTCTATCTCAATCCTGAGATAAATAAATGGAGATGTTGACTATATTAAGGAAAAGATAACTTTAAACCGAAATAACCTTTAAAAAGAAAGTTTTAATATATAATATGAAATCGATAAACATATAAACTATTTGACCGATCATTATGAAAATTGGTATGTATATGTATTTTGTCACGGGGAAGGTTTATATGCTATGCCCATACATGTAATTAACCACCAGGTGGCGTTGCGACGTACCGACTTCCATATCGCTCAACCGATTGTCATGAAATTTAATATGTAGATGTATTTCTTATTTATGTGTACACAAGGTCTTATTTCGATTTCTAGATCATACACTTTTTAAACTTTATTGCACCCGTGTGCTGGGGCGGGCCGCTCATTATATCCATAAGACAAGTTGTAAAAAACGGAGCGTCGTTTTGGTATGATTTTTGGTTTGGAGATAGTCGAGTATATGACGAGTACTACAGACAACTTTTTAACGCGAATAAACATTTCGTTTCTTTGTAAATATCCATTACGATGTATATTTTAAGCAAATCAAATTGTTTAAACACGTTTTTATACGTGTACGAATCCGCGGGAAACATCAAGTTCAGCATATATATTAGTTGGGTGATTTTTTTCACATCTTAAACACCAACCGTTTGGCTAGTAAATAAGGGGTCCCTTGACTCTAATACTATCTCCACTCTTCGACTATAATTCAAAAAACGGATTTCTTAATGAAAAAAATTTCCTACATAAATCCATATTGAATTTAAAATACATATCTAATGACACCCCACACTATGCGGTAAACGAGAAAAAAATATATACTTTAGTCACATGCAAGAGAGTACGTCACAAAAGAACGAAGCATCCTGATACAGTCATTTAAAAAGTTCACTAGGATGGCTCCAAACATAGATTACAGTTTTTGTAATTATTGTAAAAGTAAGAAAAAAATTTTTTTTGTGGTACTTAAAAAAATATCTACGCGGATGCTCGTTTATACTTAAAGAATAATATATTTTTTGAAGTGCGAGAAGGTCGAGTTACTATTATTTACCTAAAAATATCGGCTCATTAAAAATATACTCGCTACTTCTCCGGGCACTCGATTCAAAGAAATGTTTTGAGGGCTCTTCAAAATTAAAGATGCTTTGAATATCAGGAAAATAATTAAATTCTGACAGATTTTTTATTCATGCACGTTGAAAACGTTTTGTTGACGTTAACAATTTTTATATCACATCTTTTGTCTTAATTTATATTATTGTTTAATGTTTGTTACATTTTAACATTACAACCTTTTTTGACGCTAACCTAATATTAATTATATATCAAGAATATAAAGTAACTCGATTTTTGTTATAATAGATAATACTTTGTGAAATAAATATACACGTGCATATACTTTTGGTACAATTACTGAAGTTCGTGGTTGATAATAATTATTTCCATTACATTTCCATCCTGTACATATAATTGTATGTAATTTTTTTTTTCAAAATGTTTGTATTTATTTAGTCTGTTAATATTAAAATTAATCTAGACAAGTGTCATATCTGTCATAATTAGTTTTCATAAAAAATACATTTATATTCTATTAAATGCCATCTGTTATTGAATAAAAGAGAATTGGTAATTAATCAATGTACACAGTTTAAGATATTCAGTAACAGGTGGCGCTGATTTACACTTACCTAAAAACCGGGTCGTAGTAAGTGGTATTGCTAAAAAGAGGTTTTATAAGAATTATTGAAATATAAAATATTTCAAAATAGATACGACTTACTGTAGGAATTAAAAGCACTAGGTCATTGTTTATTTTTAGACGCTCTGAACTTCCCGGGAATATCTCAATGTTGTTATTTATGTTCAACTTTACTGGAATTCTACGCTCTTCTTGGGAACTTTATCGTGATTCTATAACAACTATTTCTTCTTTGTAGTTGGAGTATCTGACCATCGCCTATTTTCTTACCTACCTTTGTGAAACATTATCGTTGTATTAGTATGATGTTGTATTGATATTAATATTGTGCCCTTTAATCTATGTATATATATATATATAATCTTTGTATGTGCTTTATAGAATCGTAATCTATGCATTTGATCATGTGATGATCTTTAGGAAAGTTGTAGTATATGAGCCCACGAAGGTTTCTATGTAGGTATGATCAATTTTCGACAGTCGTCCCAATTAGTTTCATATTGACGTAGCAACGCGTGCAGGGTTCAGCTTGTAAAATATAAAATTCATTAATTATCTGTTTTAATTCTTACATCATTTAAGTTATTAAAACATTCATATATTTGAGTATTAACAATTAATTAATGACACATATTTTATCATTATTAAATATCGATACTCGTTACATTTCAGGATTCATTACAAGAATCAACTTTGATTAAAGATTTAGGTTTAAACGGTGATTTTTTTTCAAGATCTTTGTCAAAAACCTATCCAAATTCTTGACGTTATTTGAATGCTGTAATACTCATATTTAATAACTATTTATTATAGTAATAATCTAGTTATTTATTCTGCTTTGAGCAAATTTTGTTTACGCGATTAGTTTATTTTCTCGTCGTAACAAGTAACTAGCCAATGTAAATTTAATAAATCACTTCTCAGTTGACTTGCCTGCACAAAAATCAGTTCAGAGGTAACTTAGCACCGCTTTCAATTCACGCTGGTATTTGGAGGTATTCCAGAAGCAGATAAAATATGTGTTTCCGGTGTTATTGCGTCGTCTAGTTTTAACTTTTCTTCTTCACTTAAAACCATTTAGTTTTTAAAAGCTTTTATTTAACTTGGAACGTTTTTAAGTTTGCTTGTTTGGGTTATAAATTCTTGCAAACTGAATAAGAAGTACTATGAAGTGGAAGTTAGTTCATTCCTTTAGTTACGAAGACGATGCATCTTTATGACAAAGATGACCTGATACTTTACTTAAATGACTCCAGAAGAAACTCTTCAATAATGATCAGCGCAGTTAGCTGCTTAATTTTTAGCCCCATAAACGTTTTTTAACTATTAATCTATTAACTACTATTTTTTTATACTTGCAAATAGAGGAACACTTTTCACTTTATAACCAAACTCCTGGAATTCGGATTATTTATGATTCCGAGTTTCACCATGCTTGATGACTGATGACGTACATTTTGTTATAAACTTACTTGTATTATCAGCACTAGTTTTTTTTAATATTTTAAACTATAACTTCATTACGTCGTTAGTTAATGAAACCGGTAAAATATATCTTTACGTCACTGTTGTATATTTTATTTCTCTTACTGGTCTACTCCACTATACATAAAGATAATATGAATACGAACGTAACTCAAAGAAGAACCGAATTTGTTGAAACTAAAATGGCGAGTACCTCACTAAACGAGTTGTAGAAAGTTAGGTTCGACGTTCGATAAATTTGCCGGAGTTTCGCCAAACAACTTGTGTAAATTATTGGACATCAAAATAACTTTCTTGTCAGTTTCCAAAAATCACCTCAGTTATTTACTGGCTCTGATAGTAAAATTCCAATTTATATGACTTATAGTTTACTATTAGTTTATGGATATATAAAATAGGGGGGAGACCAAGTTAGGGTGAACCACAACGCACACATTTCAAAGTTATACAGTGTTATATTGATAAGTATGTAACATTTACGTACTTTCTTATATAAAAAGGTGTTTTTATATAAATTACTGGGGTAACCTTTAGACTTTTTTAATAGGTTGTCCGGGAAGTTCGTGCTGATTTCGGTAGGTAGCGCGAGAGACCTGGCTGAATATATTACAATTATTGAAAACAAATGACATTAATTCCGTCAATGAGAATGAGCCTAAAATATCTGCATGAATTTTCCAGATAACCCAATAATTATGAGGAAAGAACCGTATTGAGAGTTTTATGCGTTAAAACGGTCTTTTATATATAATTATAACGGACAAACAAGTTGACACAATGACCTACCAGCATGATATTGGGATTAGTATTCCAGGCTACCTGCTACGGCCCGAATTATGATTTTATTCCTAAGATAGATTCGATCAAATATCATTTTAGTTATACCGTGGTATTTCAAACGCCGTAATATTTTATTTACAAAGTTTTGTCTAAATAACCCTCGTTATGAATTTATCCTCGGGGTAGGTGAAAGAAAAAATATAACTTGAATCCAATGTAAGCCAAGCCACGCGTTCTATGTAGCAATATAATACATATACAGTTAATACGATGTATGATGGTTAAGCGAGTTGGGCAAAGTTTTGCGTAATACGTACATACGTTTTGAATCCTGGACACTTTTAAAAGATATCCAATATACGTCGAACAACATACCAACGTTCGAATAACCGTATTCGATGTAAAGTTTGAAAATACCTAGAAATAAAACTTATTGACATCGTATATTGAACGTTCTACAGATTGAATATTTTATTGGTTCAAATTTGATTTGTCTGTAGATAATTAAATTTGTTTTTTTTATTATAATCTATTTCTTGATTTGTAACTAATTATTTTTTAACTTCAATTAAATTAATCTTAAACTGTGGTAACTAATATGCTAGTCTCACTAACTCTACTCTATGTTTTGGAGTATGATTACCTTCGAAAAGTACAAAAATTATCTACAGAGACTAACTTTGTCCGGCTAATCTTTTAATTCTGAAAAGATATTAAATAGAGTAGCATGTTTCAGATCATTACGGTACTTAAACGATCACTAAAATAAGAAAATAATTCATTAAATTGACACATTAATAGTTATATCAGCTCTGATTTAATTTAATAAGTCATGGTGCGAGTAAAATACGTCTAATTCAACCCAAACCATCTTCAACGCTAATATAATCTGCGGGAACTCGGTAACTTTTATGGAAGGAAGCAGAGTGGCTCACCACAACGTCTTACAAACTATTAGACAGCCCAACTATTTGATGTCGGATAATTTATGCAAGTTGCTCAACAAAGCTTCGTAAAATATGGCGGACGGCCACCCGTAAACATCGGCCATTTTGTTTTGAAAACTTAAGCCTTTATTTGAAATCAGTTTTTATTGACGTAGATTATTTTGGCTATTCATTGTATGTTATTATTATATAGCCTACGATTGTAGATGCTAGTAAAGACGCAAGATGTTGTTAAAAGTTTGGTCCTTCGAGCAGAAAGTCATTTAAGTTCAAAGTAGTATAAGTTTCTACACGAATCATTCTTGATTCAATATATAAAGTCACGTATATACGTGAGTTGTTTCATACAACTTCGTATTGAGTTCAAGAGCATTGAAGTCAAGGATTCTTATGAATAAGTAATGTATCTACTCCTAGAACTAGTAATATCAGAAGTCCAGTCGATTTCCATAAAATCTAAATAACTTAACACAAGTTTTATACATCGCAATCGACGTACGACTACTAGGGAGACACGATTCGGCTGACGTCAAAATTTTTCCCATGTTAAGTGCATCAAAATCTGCCTTTAAACTTGCTACATAAAAAAAATACTCAGGCGTAATTTAACTAGAGTTCATACTTAGTACACTACGAAGCAGACGGTTTCAGAAAGCCAGGGACCGTTAACTGAGGAAGCAACGCTTAACTAATCGCTGCGGTAAACTTAACAATGCGTTGACAGCTTAATTGAATTTGTTACTACTAACTGTTACGTGGAAACCTCAACGCTACTGAAAACGAGTGCTAAGTTACAGTTATTCTTTGAAAATATGTTAAAATGCTTGTGTTTAAACCATTAAAGTAGAATATTCGGTTTAAATAAATACTGGTAGTAATAACCATACTATTAATAAGTACTGAATCCTTGAGAAAAGAGTTACTAATATTTGTGAATAATCTTCGTCGCTTTTAAAAACGAATGATATTTTATAATTATCTATTTTTAATATTATACCATAATTTAAAAATACCTTATAAGTTAATTAATTATCCCTTTACTTGTTACGAGTCTTGATTCATGTAGTTAAACAGATCACTAAGTGTTTAAATTGGTAACAGATATGTTATTACTAGACATAATTTATTTTCATCCTTAATACTCAACACACGTTGACAACGTTAGTGTTAAAAACTACGCCCAAATGCGCCGTAATTAATGCATCTTAGCTACGCTGAGATAACGTACTACACAAAACTTCCCTTATGTTAAATTAACGCGCTAAATCAGTAGTTATAATATTCAATTATATTTTTTACGCGACATTTAACCCGTTAAGACCCTGATGTGACAGGAGCACAAAACCTGCCGCCGACAATTCTCGAAGTTTTCGAGTTGTCTTCATCGAGTAATCCTTCCACAAAGATTTGCCAGAGGAATTAGATAACCGCAGATAGAAATACCGCGGGAAACAACTTTGTCGGCTTCGACAACTTTCTTGGACGCCTGGGGATGTTTTAGATCGAGCTGAATGCAACAGGCATATCAGAACGAAATAAAGATCGATGTGAAAATACGACGTCGATGGCCGGAGATACGGGATCATTTAGGTCAGGAAGTCATACTTGTACACACTTAGACACAGAAATGATGAGATCCATACACGAACGAGGGTAACCAACGTAGCTCAAGGAAGAAGCCGGCTGAAGTAGCAATGGGCTACATATAGTAAGAAGAACCGATAACTTGTGGGAAAGAAAGGTTCTTGAATGGCGTTCACGTCTCGGAAATAGGAGGTAGTGTACGATGTAGGTCGCCCCGCAACCAGATAGACTGACAACTTGAAGAAGACAGCGGGTATTCGCTGGATTCAGAAAGCTCAGGTCTGGTTGGCCGGTCTGGTTGGCGCAAATTAGGGGAGGCCTATGTCCAGCAATGGACCGGTTAGAGGATAATATACTAATCAGTAAAACGGCATATTACCGTTGAATGTCAAAAGAACTTGGATTGTTCATTCATAATCATCGGCATTTGAAAAGCTTTTCCATCGAGCGGTATAAAAAAATACTCAAATCAGTAATCCCCTAACTCGCACATGGTGAAGTAGGCTGCAGCACTCTTTCTTTATAGGAAGACATCATGGTTCTGAACAGGCACATAAATCAGCACTCACCTGCATCATAACTTTTAAGGCGTCTGATGAAATTTAATGCTAGTTTTTCATTTACTACCTGGTCCATTAAATTCTATTGTAGTCATACTAGGTTATGGTCAACTCAGCGGGAATGCACAAACGGTTGTTTAAAATGAATTAGGTATCTTTTTAAATTTTACGTTAATTGGCCAAAAACTTGAATATGTAGTAACGTAATTCCTTCACACCAAAGGTATCCCTAACACTAATACTTCTCAATTAATTTTAGGAGGAACTTTTTTGTTTACTAGTAAGTCAACGATATAAAGTACGGCTCAAAATCCATCAACAGAAGAATATGACGTCATTGTTTTTAACACTTAAATTTTCAGAGTTATGAACAATATTAGTAAGAAACATACCTAAACATCTTAATCCAGATTGTACTCGTACCTCTTCAATATGTTTATCGTTCTTAGCTCGCCGAATTTCGTATTGAAATAAGTAGAGCGTAAACCACCGTTTGTGGTTGCAGCGGAACAAGCTCGTCGCGAACAGTTGTTGTGCCGCAAACTAAGAGAATACACCAACTTTTGGTATCATGACATCGTTTTAGTTGTTTGGAGGATAAGGAACTAGCTTTACTATGAGTGTTTGAAACTATTATGTATATAATGTATGATGTGGTGTTCAAATTTCGTCTTAAAAGATAATGTTATCAAATTTATATTGACGGCCCCGTAGCATGGTTGGTAGTGACCCTGCCGGCGAAGCGAGCGGTCCTGGGTTCGATTCCCGACCGGGGCAGATACTCATGTGACAGGAAAATTTTTGTTCTCGGGTCATGGGTGTTAGTGACGTGTTATTTGTGTTGTCCATGCCACCCGTGGCACAGGGAATTCTACTGCGGGGGTATGAGTGTGTTAGCGTTTTTTTATTCTCATTACATTCACGCACTCATTTTCGATGACATAAAACACAACTAAAGGGATTGAATGTTTTTTCCTTAGACGACGCACACACGACGTTCTAACAACATAATTCACTTTGCCATACCCATTCACACTTGTTTAAGAAATGCGCAAGGGGTCCGAATTTAATCAGAAGGAAAATAAGTACGAAGAGGTATCCAATTTACTCGGAAGCGTGTACAAAGAGTAGGCAGGAGTGGTATTTACTAGAATAGTTTTCTAGGGTACTATAACGTTATTAATCTTAAAGATAATGAGGACTGAATGACCTTATGGCATTGTATTTTGTTTTTTTTTATAAGTTCTTTTATCGATATATAAATTTATCGAACTATACAGAAATTGGTATGAATACCTAACTACAAAAGAAAAGGATTGGAATTCCGTGACATCACAAATACTTCTTATAATATTCTTGGGACGAAAATATTTCGGCATCGTATGATCTGGTCAGGTACTAATACTGACGAAGAAAATGTTATGAATAAACGTTCTCATGACGCTATAAATCATAATATTTCTATTGAAAATTGGGGTTCTTATGCTATCAATTGCGCGTCTGTCTGAATGTGTACTTGGTTTCTTGTTTGGAACACACACAGCGAGTTAAGTTCAAACTCACGTCACGAGGAGACTTCGTCGTCAGTTTCGGAAAGTCATCGGTTAATTTAGCCGCAAGTACCAAAACAGATGTGTCCACGTAAACAACATTAATATAAACACCCGACGGTATAGTCGAGTGGTAACTTCTCTGCGAAGTGAAAGGTTGCCTTTTTGGAGCAGCCTAGAATACGGACCCCAACCTGACCATATAACATCAGGTGGTTGGTGTGCTTGTTTGTCGATTATTCACGTAAATTCACGGCAAGGACGTAAATTCACGGCAATTCACGTAAATTCACGGAAATTCGCGTGAATAAACGCAATCTACCAATACAGTGGTACGAGTGTGTAAACTTTTAATTGTGGTAAATTATCTTTGAACATGGATATGTCAACCCGAATCGAGTCGCAACACCATCTTGTTGTGCGAGTGTTGACATAAATCTGAAAATTATCTTTATGAAAAATATTTTCATAAATGTTTAACGTCAGCAGCAAATATACTTAATAACAAAAAAAAAATATTGCTCACAGTCCCACAGTAGGAATTCCTTTGTTGCAGCTACCACAGACAATACATCGAAATCGAAAACAGATATTTAAACTCATCATTCAAGTATCCAGCATGGCAATCATTGCGTCACATGTGTTAACTTTCGTTGTATTGATTACCTGCTATTTATTTGTGTTATACAAATTATTCTTTAACTGTTTTATTTAGTTGAACGTAGGTCATTGTATATATGAATAATTGTGATACTGGCAGTTAGTTATTCTTGCCTATTGACATGGCTTTTAGTCGGGTTGACTGATCGGAATATAGAAAAGATGACGTTTAATATTGTAAAATATAAAAAAAAGTTCTTTTTCCTAATCGATACATGTAAATAAAATTGGAGTTCCAATTTATAATATTGAAATAACACCAAAATATTTTTTTTACAATTTTTGTCTATTTATTCTGGCTAATCTTTGAAATAGCTGGACCGATTTTGACGGGACTTTTATTGGTAGATC
>DWPA01001853.1:0-17209 GCA_018251375.1 Calpodes ethlius
TGAATTAAATTTTAGATGATATAATTATAAAAAATATGAGTATTTATCACAAGAAAATATTACTTAATTTTTTATTTTCCTCCTTGTTAACCTTGCCAAATTTTTTTGTAAGAAATTTTAATTTCGCGGACCGCTTATTTAACGGTCAATAAACTTGCCGCCACAGACTAATTAGAGATAATTTTACCGCCAACTTGCAACAAAGTCACAGATTACGATGAAATCCTTATGGTATGCATACGAGATACAATGTATGGAGTTTTAAATATGATACAAAGACTATTGTATACCTAACAACACTTTCAATGTACTCAAACTTATACCTCCATAAATAACTTTGTATTACTATGTATCGACATCACGTTTGTTTCGGATATTTTAACTTTGAGATGAAGGCTTAAGTTCGCTAACATATTGACGGTCAAATAGTACCTAAGTAATTGTACATCTTAAGTCAATCATCTTTTACCATTTTTAACCAGACATTCTTTTCAAGGTTAGTAATAAGACTGAGTAAGGAATAAGAATAATACTATTAGACCCATAACTTGATTTTTTAACACCAGAGCGTTTGTAAAACAAAAATATCGTTATAAGAAAGTAAAAAATAGTTACGTAGATGATACTTTGAATGTTTTTGTCCTGTTGTAAATAAGCATATAATTCATACTACTGGAAATGAAAAAATATATACATACCTTAAGACTTGACATCGATGAATTAATTGGCTTTCCTACTGGATAAGAACACGAATATCTACATTTTTTTTGCCTACCGGTCAGCCAACTGCGCCCGCTGTTCCTTAACTCGGTCTATCTTCTACTCTACTACTTAAAATCGACATAAGTCTCCTGTGAGAAAAAAGATCCTACTTACTCACTTTTATCAATACTTGCATACAAAAAAATCCTCTCTTCCTTCCAGAATACTCCAACTCCTGAACAAGAGAAAACTAGAGAAGTTGAAAGAGAACTGGTGGAACAACAATCCGAAAGCGCTGAAATGTGAGAAGCAGGATGACCAGTCGGACGGGATCTCGATACAGAACATAGGGGGTGTGTTTATCGTCATCTTCATGGGCATCGGCCTGGCATGCGTCACGCTGGGCGTTGAGTACTGGTGGTACAAGTGGAGGAAACGACAAACCATTGGGGATGTTACTCAGGTATATAAAAAGTCTTTTATGGACTAAATATAGAAAACGAGCTTGCAATGTCACCATCCAATGCCGTCGTAGGAGGGATTGTATTTAGGTGGGAGGTTCTGTTAGTATTAGGTGTTAGTAAGAGAAGAAATTGGTAATTTTTCATTAGTAAGAGGGTTAAGGAAGTTAGGACTGCTATTAAAAATTTTGGCCCTGCAAGTAAATATTAGTAATCGTCGAGTTAGCGATCGTTTGAACTTGTACTATTCCAAATTGGTCACAGAAGCGTTGCAACCACTGAGGAAAGATGGTCGATTTTAGTATGCAACGTTAATGTATAATATCCATAGACTTACGTCGTCTAGACGGTTAGTTCCTTAATATAAGTGTCCTAAACTGAAGCATAAAATATGAAATTGTTTGGTAATGTGGTACGATCGCTGACACGTATACAAGTCTAGAAACGTAATTTTTGATAATGGAAAGTGGAATCTTACCGGTAATTATAAGGAAATTGGAGAAATATCTTTTTTTCAAATATGGCAACGTTTTCGTGTTACCAAGGTAGCTTTTAAGGATTTTCTTGAAATAGTTATGCGTTGCGTACGGCTAATGTGGTTCTAAGCGATATCAGATTGTCAGAGAAATATTCATTTATAATAGCAATTGTATTGTTCCAGGTGGAGCCAACAAAAAATACAAGAGACAACGTTGAAATGAACAGCAATCCAAAGAAGGAAAATGATAAAGTATCTTTCAGGACACTCGGATTATCTACTATAAGAAGAAAATTTTGAATTTGAAATACTTATAACATAGAACCACGGATATTCTATACAAGTGGATTGAGCACACAAGGCAAAAATTCTGGCAGTTAGAAGTAGTCCATTAAAGAGCCCTGCGTCCCTTTCAATTCAAAACTCTATATTGTCAAGCGTGTGGGAAAGGGACGGAGGGCTCCCAGTAGACCTGATTTTGTATGTGCGTTCCATCATAACATTTTGAACCATATGTCAACGAAATACAATTCAATTTTGATTTTTTTAAGTACACATTCCAATTCGATACTATAATTCTTTGAATAGAACTCAAATCTGATATTCATTTTACTGCATTCCAATTTCAAACAAAACCATAGATTATATATTGACATAATTATATGTCATACTTAAGAACGATTTTTAAGATCTCATATGGTTTGATCTTGTTTTTAATACTCAGCTTTTAAATTATTGTTAATATTAATTATTATAATGTTAAATACAATTATGTTTAAACAATTACCGTGTGTGGTGTGTCGAGCACAAATGTAAACACAATTGATTATTTTGAGCGTGTTTGGAAATTATAAAGCACGATCAATATTAAACTTGTATTATTTGACAGCGTTGACAGTTATTTTATTTTATTGTTGTATAATCTGTGTCACTGGCAAGGAAGTCAATTTACCAAGATTGACACTCCAATGTCATGGGTGAAGAAAGAACAGAAAGGATCTGTCTATTTAGACGAGATACTTCTCTATTGACATACGGTCGCGTTGTTTTTAGTTTAAAATCTCAGTCTGATGTTATTTTTCGTGAGTTTTGCAATGACAACGATTTTTTAGCACAGAAACGTATAGTTTCGAGAAAAAGTACGAACAGTCATCATCATCAATGTAAACAAATGTAGGTGCTTTTAAACAATTCAAGTAGTCATAATTATTATTGACGACTTAAATTTATCGACACAATAATTTAAAATGACTCTGATATTGTGCTTGCCAAATTACAAATCATTTATATGTAGTATAGTTGAAATAATTAATAGTAATGCTATGTGTAAATCCGGTTATTACTAGTACTACAGCTGAAGTTCTGCTGTGCAACCAAGATGAGAATGTTCGTGCTAGATTTTGCTAATTTCTTCTCCAGTCTAGCAGACGAAGAGCAACAAAGACTTTCAATCCCGGATAGCCGTGGATGTTGGTGGTTCCTTATTCATCAGCTTGACTGGGATTAGTCATATTATCCAATTTTTCAAAGCATATCAACAACGGATAGCAATTATGCTGTAAGTAGCCAAAATATCGAAAATGAGATATTTATATTGGAATCAGAAAAAAATACCGTATTGATTGATCTAGGTCTCATATTTGTACGATGAAAAAAAATTACTTACGTCGTAAGTAGTTTAATATTCTATAATGATATATTAATTGTAAGTAGGTTAAAAACAAGAAATTTGGAGGCATTTTACTTCTATTTATAACTGTAGCAGACTATTCATAAAAAATCTGTTCTAAAAATGAAGTCAATAGCGTGGATAGGTCAAAGTTATAATTTTTGTCTGAAATTTTATAGGTTTTTGGCGTTAGTGAAAAGTTGCTATTTGACTCACAGCAATATTGCTTTTAGTCCGCGATATAGTCCATTTTAATCATACCCAAAGTGGTGACCCCAAAATAATAAAGAAAAAGACCGATAAAAAATTTTAGAAAATACTTTTATTCTTATCTACAATACATAAATCGAAATATTTGTCGTGAACATCGCACTACGTCTAATAGTTAGTTATTATCATTTAACCGTAATAAATGTACAATAATTTAAATTTTAAACGTGATTAAATGTACTGTCGGCTGAGTATTATACAAATCTAGCAGTAATAATGTTCAGGATGGGTTCGATAAGTCATCGACAGAGTTAAATGTCAGAAATAACTGTCAGATGTCATTTGAATATGACGGTTGACATTATAACCCGACTAAATTAAGTGGATGTAAAATTTTTACTTGCGTTTCATAAACGTTATTTTATAGTTAACTGTTCGAGCGACAGTTAACTCTAGTACAACACGAATATTCGATCGAACCCGCCCTTTAACTGACAAGTAACCACAAGGCAAGATTAGTCTAGTCTAGAATATTTACAGGAGTCTTGACTAAATAAATAATAAACTCTACTGAATTTGGTAGTATAAAGCCCA
Source organism: Calpodes ethlius (assembly GCA_018251375.1). Lineage (NCBI taxonomy): Eukaryota > Metazoa > Arthropoda > Insecta > Lepidoptera > Hesperiidae > Calpodes > Calpodes ethlius. The sequence goes on from DWPA01001853.1 coordinate 4,115, forward strand.
GCGCACGCTTGAGCGAGCCGCATTGCAATCGTATTGCAAAATTGATACGAATCGTTATAAATCAAAGTAGCGTTTTGCAAGGTCTATGTGTCATTCTGTCAATTAAATTTACTTTTAAACTGATTGGAAATAAAACTATATTGAGATAAAACTGATACGTTAAAACCCATATATGTCCCATAAGTTCCATCTTTGGGTTCCAGTCAGAATGTTATGTATCAAGGCAATAAATAATAATGAGTTTGTCATGCTGATTACGTATGAAAAGTAATTTCTTTATATGTAAACTTATCTATCTTTAAACACAATTTAGTAGCGTTCACTTAAACATCTTTTAAAAAATATTGATCCATTTACAGCTATGATATCATAGATTCATATTTTCATAGTCACGGATAAGTCAAATTAAATGTATAATTCCCAAAATGACCAATAATTTGACCAGCAAATTATCATCGCAGAATTTTTAGCAACAACAGCGAATGTCCTTTTCGATGTCCCTGGCGAATAAAACGGTTATTGTGAAATCTAAATTGTTGAAGTAAAAAGAAAAATAATTTGTGAATGATTCAGTACAAAAAAAAACCAAAAGAAAGCCAATTTTTGCAGCTTTCTAAATAATCTAAAACTGATATACTGTCTCCTTAGATGTAGTTGTAATTAAGAAAGTTCCAAAATACTGCAAATGTAAAGATATAATATATTGTGTATAAGCTTGAAGCTGATTACTACTGTTACTCAGAAAATGATAATGATGTACATAAGGAAAAGTAATTCACAGATATATAACAAGTTGTAGACTCACGCATAGATAGCACATTACCGCGTTTTTCGTCGGGGTCACCGTTTTCAGTTTTTGCAATTCGATCAGCCACGGCGTGCACGGTACGGGCATGGGTCTTTACAGTTCTATGGTTTTGCCATGCTTGTTGATGTTCTTCATGTTCTTGTTGCCCAGCTCCAGCTCCAGCCGCAAGCCGTCCACCTCGGCCTCCAGCGTGCGCGTCCGCTTAAACATCTGCACGTAGTTGAGCTGCAGCTGCTTCTGGTATCTCAGGACCTTGTCCTTCTCCTCCGACCATTTTCTCCTCTCGTTGTTGAATTGTGTGTCTTTAGTTTCGAGCTCGCACTTGAGCCTGTCGATGACCGTCGTCGCGGGACAGTTTCCGCTGCACGGGTCCGGGAACTCCCCGTTCAATCTCTGCACTTCGGCATCTTCTAGAGCACTGTCGCTAGAAGACCAATGGTACTCGTTAGTTTTACAGACGTCGTATATACCCCTCATCGTTCTTCCGCATTCGATCCCCTCGTAACCGCTAAGAGAGACGTCTGACAGTTCTTGTCTGAGTTCCTTCAACTCCGTCTTAAGTTTCTCTATCTCGTTTCTGCTGTTCTCCTTTGTTTTCGTGAGATCGGAGACGCTTTCCATCAAGTCTGTGGATAGTCTGTCCACTTCGGATTGCAGTCTGTTGACTGACTTCTCTTTCTCTTCCGATTCGGCGCGCAGTCTCATTATCTCCTTCTCTTTTTTGTCGAGAGCCTCGCGGAGCTGACGGCAGTCGGCTTTCAGCGTGAGATACTCGTGACCTTTTGCGGTTTGTTCGTTCTGGAATTTAATATAATTTTTTCTTATTATTATGGACAATGGAAATTAATTTTATCGATGAATTTACTTTCGACGGTTATAAGTACTTTGTTTTCAAGTGAGTAAGGTAAAAACAGATAAGAAATACTGTAATTTTGTTTCCTAATTTGATGATTTAGCAATTGAACTCATATATTAAAATAAATAACATTTCGACATATTGCCATGAGACGCTAAAGTCACGTTTGAATTAGCACTTAGCGCGAAATAAATAAATTTCTCAGCTCTCGTCCTCTCCGTAATTTATTGAGTAATAAAATATGTGCGGTTCCGGCGTCAACGTGACACTTCATAAAATGTGCAAATTATTTCGTTTACATTTTATAAACTGTTTAAATAACACTTTTTATTATATTTAATTCAGAAAGTATAATTAATTGCAGATGACGTTATATAATATTGTATTACTAGAGAGTAAATATCTACATTGAAAGATTAAACTACATATTATTATTAAGTTAGTTTAGTTTATCTGTCCACATATTCGGCATTCTGTGTAATTAATGAAAGAAACGCTGGAATAACTTAGTATATTTGACACTAAAGTTCTGAAGCATTTAATTCATTTAAACAAGATAGTATTTTAATAGTGAACCTTCTCAATTTATCTGGATAAGGCGTGAATTAATTAGGGCCAATTACACCTTTACATGAGGATTATATTATTAAGTACGTGAGTCAGACGGCTCAGTACCGGTCTGAGTGGCTGTGAGTGGAGAAGTTTATGTATAGCAGTGGACCTTCAAAGGCTGATAGATAGATACATACAGAGAAGAATATTATTACTTGTAGTATTTTTATGTTAAGACCTACCTAGTTAGCTATTTTTTTGCTTGGGTTATTTGTCAAGTGCCTCGTTTTGTTTCGCCCAGTCGAAAGTCCCAGGCACCTAAGACCCAGTTATTACTTTCAGTCTTCTCTCTTCTTTCTTGGTAGTATATCAGTGCTTTCAGTATTGTCGATGTCCAATATCAATAATGACCACTTACCATGTTTTACAGTTTTATATTCTTCAGTTTTCTAGTAGTCAGTTTTATGTTCTTCACAATTATATTCTATATACAGAAAGGACAGTTACCTGTGCTTCTTTTAGTTGTGTCTTCAGTAGCGCGATCTCCCCGGCCCTCTGACACAGGCTCCACTCGGTGTCCTCCAGTCTCTGCCGGAGCAGCGCGCGGTCCCGCCGCACCCGAGCCAACTCTGCGTCTCTCTCGTCTCTTGTCCTCGTGCCGTAGCTCTGGACCATCAGCCTAGGACCCCGGATCCTTGCTTCGTGAGCCCGGAGGCGGTCTGTAGAACTGGAAATATTGTGTTTACGAATTAGTTTGAGGTTGTAAAATATATTTGTTTCATTGACGATATCTTATGTAAAATAGTCTTGAGGGACCTAAATGGAAATTCGGCCATAAAGTTCTAAATATCATTATGATTTTCCATAAACAATCTTAAGTTAGGGTAAAACAAAAGTTATTATTACATACGTATTATGGATAATTATGAATATTAACTACTAAAGGATATCCCTAATCATTAAGTTAAATAGAGATTATTTCTTCCGTAATCACTTCTCACATTAAGTTCCTTAGTGTTATTTAAAGAAACTAATAAAAAAACTGCACCTGAACACTTCGAACGAATAATTCACTAATAATCGAATACAAAAGAGCTCGACATTGTAGAGGACTTATTAAAATACCAGACCGCCTTTCAAAAGGTCCTGGGTTCGATTCCCAATCATGCAGAAATTTGAATGATGAGTTCAAAAATCTGTTCTCGGTTTGGATGTGTTCATGTCTCTATGAGTTGTCTATGACACCCATAAAACAAGATATTTTAGTGCGGGACTATGAGTGTGAAACGTTATTATAAAATGATTGAGGTGACTATTGAAATCTTATACCTGTAATCATGTTGATCTCGCTCCAGCTCAGAGACTCCAGAATCAGCGGGAGACGGTGCTGGCACAGGTTCCTTCCTCTCCACGGCCAAACCCGAACTCGACTTTGTTCTGAAAAGTTTAAAATGTTTCATATTTACTACAAATCTACGAGTATTTTTGGAAGAACCAGGGAATACCTTATATTCAATACACGAAATAACAGAGTTAGTCTATTATGCTAAAATTTTCTATGTTATTATAGACATAATCTTCAATGAGTTTCATATCAGTTTCTGTACGGTTGAAGGCTAATAAAGTCTTCATCATTCTGCCAAACAATAAAGGAATGTTTACGCAGTTACATAAATGTTAAATGACATTTAATAAATACTTAAATCTGTCATGTCCAAACCCTTTATTGGGGATTTAATTTATTCCAGTTTGAGTACCGTGAGGATATTATGCGTACAGTGTTTATCGATCTAGTTTCGACTGAGATATACCTAAAGATAAGGGCACCACTAAAAATTAACATGAGTCTCAGGAGTGGCGCACTAAGTGCCAACCTCGCTTCACGTTAACTCGAAATGTTATTTGACTGTATCAGTTTATCTCTTAAAACGCTTTACGATGGTACATTTTACATCGTCGCTGTTTCCTTAAAACGGTAAAGTCTTTTTGAATATTTTATTAGTTTGTTTACGGCAAGTTCTTTTCAAGTTTCCCGAATAACGCCGCGATGTAAGTTGTCCCAAATTGCCTTTTATGTGACAACCGCGACGGCCGGCGCACTTTTTTTCGCACGTTATGCCACCACGCCCGCTTTCTTTGATATTTTCATCGTGCTTTAATTGACGTTGTTGATTTTTATGTATTTGCTTTCTCCATGGAAAGTATTCGAAGGAGCAATGTTTTTCGGATTGTAAATTATCTGAATGTGAAGCAGCTGTGTTTTGTTTTTTGAATCGAAATTTTAATGCTATTTTTTTTTAGTTATCGAATTATGTTATTTTTGTAGTTTAATAATTGATTATCATGCACTTGTGTTGGCCGTGTGGATAGTTAAATATAGGTTATATCCTGTTTGATGGTAATTAAATAATACAGCAGTGTCATTTAACTTGCAGTGTTTGTTAGTATGTTTGCTGAGTTCAACAAAATTAGAACTACTTCCTCGTATCCTATGACGTTGAAATGAGACACATGGCTATAGATTTTAATGACAAGTATAACCTGAAACTTCACTCAGCTCTCACTTCTTTTCTTTCTTCTTCTCTTCTTTTCTTCACTCAGCTGGCTCCAGACGAGAGAACTCTTCAATGGCAAACAGCACAGTTACCAAATTTTAGGCACTATAAAAACGTGTTTTAGTTACCATTGAACACAGAGTGTTTACGGTCATTAGCTACATACGTTTTACGAAAACAATAGTATGAAGAGTAACGTAGAACTAAACATAGGTTGTGTGGTGTGTAACAACGAAATGTTGTCATAGATAGCCAACTAGAGCGGAGCGCGCAATCTGAACATCCGCCGATGCTGCAATACTGTCGGATGCTGAATGCAGAGGAAACGAAGATAGGAGACCTCGTGAATAATTAGCAGTTCTATGTTAGAATATCCCTATCAACCTAATTTAATTGGGGACAGATCTTTGCTTGTTGAATTGAGATCAATTCTTACTATACCTAATAAAATATATTTTCCTTAATAATGAATAACACGTTTGTTGTTTGAAACAAATCTTACTTTGTTTATCTTTATCTATTTTCCTACTATGAAGCTTGGTTCATAAAAGTAGAAAAACTAAGGTCATTTTTCGCGATTATGGAGTATAGTAATGGAGAATTATTAAATAGATTTATTTTTTCATTACGTTGGCTTTAAGTCATTAGCAGCCAATACTAGTCTCATTCCTTGTTTGAGAAGATTTGTTACTTATACGACGAGGAGCTTAACGTACTCTTCAGACTGATAAGTGAGAGAAGTTTTAATAAATTTATTTGTATAAATAGTCGATAAGTGAACAGACCACCGTCCAATAGTACGTGGTCAACGGCGGCCATGAATATCAGTAACATCATAAACGTAACTGATGCGCCGTGATTTTTTACCATGACAGAAATAGGAGGAAAGAAGGAACTGACTCCTGATCTCCCAGCCAAATAACGATGAAAGAACCACGCTCGCAATAGATCAATCTTTTAGATTTACCAAATCCATCACGCTAAAGCGCTTTATAAAATCTCCCAAAAGTGATTCTTTACGTAAAATACAAACATCGCAAAAATGTACTATGCGTGCAGGGTGTTCAACCAAACTCCTCTGACGTTCAAGCCGCTGTTATTACTTTCTCTCATACCCTTTTTCTACGGTAAGTACACCGTACAGCGGGCAGCCAGCCGCTGGAAAGGCATGGTCGCGGTCGATAGCCTGTCTTGCTCCAGCGCCGAAGCGTATCGTCTTCAGGGCATCGTTTTACATATTAAATATGTTCTGTTATTTTGCTTTATTGCCGTTTTTCTTACGTTTCTAACGCGTTAACTTGATATTATCATTGTTACTGGAAGCGTTGCTGATTTATGTTTAATTGATGTTACTGTCATGTCTTAGTATTCGTGTGATAGCTTCAGGAGGAAAAATATGAAATATTACAACTAACGGAGTAACAATTGTTTATACAATTTTACATTTAAAACTGAGATTAGGAACTTATAAAAATTAAGATTAAGATATTTAAACTTAAATTTACATTACGCATGCCGTGTAAATTCTCAGGTATTCCTGAACGTTTAATTGCAAATAAATTAAGTACATTCATATCCATCATGATACTATCATACACTTTGGTTTATTATTAATTAGTTAATTATTAACATCATAGCAACTGATTTCCTGTTGCGTTGATTGTTGGTGCTTGAGTCAGCTGCCAAGCGACTCTTCGTGGTTACTTGGTTACTTGAGCCAGTTATTTCTTCCTGCTCTTTTATTCCTTGATCGGCAAGGCATCAGTAATGGGTTTGGTGTTGCTTATGTCCATAAGTGATGATAAACACTTGCTTATAGGTGGTTCGTCAGCTGATTTGTATAAAATTTAAAAACAAATCGCAAAGGAATAATAGTTGATTGTATAATACTGTATATGTTCTGTTTTGTTCACTGAAACACAGAATATATTCTTGTGAACTGCGCGCGGAATCTCAAAGCAGAGACCATGGACAATAATAGCACGCAAGACACACTTAATGACATAAATACGACTTATCTAAGATGACTAAGTATTTCAGTTAAATTAGACATGAAGTCATGGAATTATTACGACCACTTTAAATACATGGTCAGCTTGATAAAAGTACCTATTTAATGGCATTAATGACATTAATATTATTAATACATCATTAATTAATTAAACTAATTAGTATATTATGTATAAGCGTACTAATTTGATAATGTCTGAGGTGGTTGGTGTTAGGAAGAAATAATATGAGCTGCAGAGTCCTTTAAGGTTCCGTAGTCAAAACGGAACCTTTATTCTATAAATCACTAGCAGATCCTGGAGCTGATGCGTGCTTATCAAGAAACTTCAATGAATGTGTTCAATTAGATAGGTATATATATATTTATAATATAATACAATAAACGCAATTATAGTTTCGCAATCCGCAGATAAGCGCAAAGACCCTTAATACTAATAAAGTGTGTTTGATATGGATGAGTTTAAATATTGATCCCACCGTCAAAATGGTACAATAAAATCTTAAAAGATTTTTATAGTACCTCCCTTATCCCTTAAGTGAGAGTATTTTTGTTCTCATCTACCCCTACGAGTGAAAGTCATTGGATTATGAAGACTATTTACGATTTAGGAATTTGTTTGTGGAATATTAAGTTTTAAAGTACATTTGTATGAATCAAGTGTCCCCCACCTTAATAAGTTCGGGATTGGTTTTAGTCATGTGAAAAATAGTATATATTTCAATGAATTTCAGACGAGAACCATCACAGTTAGGTAAGGTTAACAAGTAGATAGTCGTTTAGACTAATAATAGAATCAACTCAGGAGTACCCTATCCTATAATGGTCTGACGCAATTGACCTGTTTTTTAGTTTTAAGATTGATTTAAAATATATTCCACCAATCATTCTTGTTTGTTCCTTACCTACTCTTTCAATACTCATTACATGTAGCATCCGATGTTATTTGATGGTATTAATTAAATTAAATAGGATTAGTTATTGCAATCATTACAATTGTTTGCGAAACGCGATGCGAACGATGTAATTTGATATTTGGCTCAATTGCACAGAAATGCGAATGACCTTAATTACATTCGACATTAGAATTTAGGCCTATGATATTCGATGTATACTATTTTGTAGACAAATGTAAATGTATTGGACTTTATTTGAAATGTTTTCATTTCAAATATTTTCGTGGTGTTCAAAATAAGTGTTCGTGATATATCATGAACAAGGGACATGACTGATATTAGGTGCTTGCTGTTGAAGGTATTTTGTACCCTCCAATAAGTGAAATAAAGGGCTGTTAATATATGTTATTTGAAATATTTTCATCTTAAACATTATCGTGGTATAAGGGTCTTAATCCACATTTGAATCCAAAATAAGTTTCTCAGATTGTGGTGTAGGTACCATGGATACTGAACTTGACTATGGCACCTGTATCCAGTTTTTGGAGGTTGTTTGTGCCTTCTTATTTAATTCCGACGGCACTAATACGAGAGAAACAAAAAAAACGTGTTTTTCTTTTAGTGGCAATACTTGAGAGCCAGCATGATTTTACCATATGACATGTTTATAACAAAAACGTTTCTCAAAAAAGGATTTCTTTAACATAGTTATGGATATACATCATAGTTAGTTTATTTAACTTGGTATTAGTCACTATACGAACATATTCATAGATTTTTTGTAGTTAGTTAAATATTCATAACCTATTGCATACTACGCATTACTCAGATACCTACTCATTAAAACAACAATGCATTATACGACTGTAACTACTACAAACGGAAATCCTCATTTTCTCGATCTTTTTTCCGTTTTTAACAGAATATTTCATGTTAGATTATGTAAGTGATAAATAACTGAAAAAGTGTTCAATGATAGCAGTGTCAGTGGCAATAAAATCATATTATCAAATTGGAATGTGTACAGGAAAAGTATAGAATTTCAAAGTTTAACTCTATCTAGTCGATATAAAGTGTAAAATGTTATGCAGAAACAAATGTTGGTTTACAAGGGAGCCTTCCGTCTCTTTCCCACACGCTTGTCAATGTCGACTTCAGAATTACCATTCAGTATTAGATAGGGATAAAGGCCTCTTTAAGATCTATTTTATCTAAGTACAATACAGGCGTAAGGAGGATTTTTTTGTGATGATTTGAGGTAATATAGATATAAACTAAAATATCTAATATAGTTAAATTTGCCACAACTTCATGATTTATGGTAATATTATAATGATATAATCAAGCGAAGGCCATCTTGCGAAATCTCGTTAGTAAACAGCTTATAATTGTTCCGAATGTAGGATAGGGACATGCAAATCAAGTGCGCGGCCAAGCGTGCTTCCTACCATCTCGCTAATATCACGTTGATACAGGGCCATACTCAGTTTCACATTTTACATATAAAATATACATTGCACTAGTTCCCAATCTCTAATAAAAAAAAACTTCTAAGTGAAAAAAATGCCCTCTAGCGGATACATTAAAACATTTTCGTACCAATAACTGCTCATAGATGGCGTTTTTAAACAGATATTTCAATCAGAGAAGCTCAATTCGATTAAATAATATTTTTATGCCCTATAGTTATATTAAGTACTTACGCTTTTACTTGCATATTGCTTACATTACGACACTTGTAACTATGAATAAAATTATACTAACACGCTTTGTGAGGTATATGTCAAGGTAGAGGAAAGATATTTGGCAGGTTTTTTTGACGAGCGTATCATCTGTTAAAAGGGTATGACCTGGTATACTTGGTTTTGACTTGGTATTCGTATGATATATTTATTTCGAAATCATGATTTTAATACTTTACCAAGATGAAACTGCTCTATATTTGCCCTATATATACCCCTACATGCAACGTGGAGATGAATGTTTTTGTCGTCAACCCCATAGTATTAGATATCATTAAAAATCTTTGAAAATATCATGGGTCTGCTAAAATCTTTTTCTGGTACAGGAATCCGATCGTTCGAAGTTCAAAGCACTAATATTGGTCAGAGCCAGTGAATGTTCCCTCTCTATTCTACCAGACCATTAGTTAGTGCAATTAAAACTCAACTTATTTAAATATTGACAAAATTAACGAATCGTAACAAAACTACTTTCCAAATATGGTTGAATATGTATAGTGTATACGTATCATCAGTCAGGTCTCACTACCTACCGAAAATCGGCACGAACTTCAGAACACCTATTAGCCTTGGACATGTGACAAAATCAGTAAAAATATACGTAATCTACTCATATTATGATGATTTTTAAACGGAAATGATCACAGCTGGTTATTTAAAAAAAAAATTATGCACTAATTAAAAAAAATAATCATCGTGATCAATTCTAATCAAATATTATGACGTTATAGAAGCTTCTTTACGTGAACATGTTACCCAAGTCGTAGATGCTTTTATGTAACTATCGTGGCATACTGGTCGTGTTGCGAATTATATTAATTGGGGTAATTTATGACATAAGTACATTAAAAATATGTTTCAGGAAATAAGTTATACAATGGAGTAGGAAATGCCGCAACTGAAGTGTGTATGATTATGACTTCCTATTTTTTGATGCGAGATTAAAATCCGATCTCTATTTATCTAGATCCAAACACGTTAGAAGTGAACACTGTACCAAAAAAATAGCATACATTTAATTTAATTTGTGGATTTCATTAATAAATTATACTTTGAACATTACAATTTATACTTCCTATAACAAAATCTTAAGATTTTTATTTATCAAATAAAAGGTCATTTTTTCTGTTCACAGATAAAACACGCTAATTAAAAAACCAAACTACTTTGATTAATCTATTGTACTAGTTACGTTCCCAATTATAACAATCGGTCGATCAAATGTTAAAAAACTTATTTGCTAAAATGTTTTCATAATTAATCGTGTAGGTTTTTATATAACGAGCAATCAATCTTCATGCGATTAAATCTTAGTTATACATAAGTCAGAAGTGATTAAGAATCATGTATTTTTATGCTTATGCTGACAAATGAGTTGAAGCTCCTCCTGATTGGTCGTGGCTACAGCCGCTTGCCACCATCGAGAACATTAAAGGGATCATTTATACGTTACTGGACAAGAAAGAAGAAAGGAGAGAAAAGGAAACGATGATCAGGCTCTCTTTACCCCCCCCCCCCCCTTTTCACGAGTTTGGGGATTGACTCAAGCAAGATGGTGGTCGTTAGTCAGATAGGCTTCCCAGAACGATGGAAAGTACCAGTATATTATCTTTAACGTTGTATCTTCAATGTAAAATTCAGTGTTATATTATATAGGATGTATGAGTAGGTAGTGCATAATAGTTAGGTAGTGCGTCTGATAGTGCAATGACTGCTATCGAAGGAAATAGCAGTATGATGACACGCCTGCGATGATTCATGACCGAGCCAATTTTTGCGATTGTCTTTTTGCAATACCGCCAGTCCAGTTGTTTTTGTTGTTACGCAAAGTATGTAATTATTTTATATGTAACTACTGTTTTTGGTTAATTGATTTTGTTTTTCATGGCTTATTATTCTTTGCTGGGTTAGGTCAGTTATAAATTTAAATTTGAATTACTTTTTGTATTTAGAACGTTCTTATTTTAAATGACGAAAGCAAACTGACGCTTTATCCATATTCGAAATTCAAATAATTAACGATTAAATTGTTCGATATATTTTAAAATCTAATTGTAAAAGTGCTTTCAATTTGAAAATCTAATGAAACATCGTTATTAAAGAATGGAGATGATGAAAAATTTATTCATTACAGTTATTAGTGGTCTAGTCGGAACGATGAATTTATTCATATTTGTGTTTTCTGAGAGAGTTACACGCGATCAGCGATCGAATTCTTCATCAAAGATCAGTTGTTTCTCGCTACTAAGACCGAATTCGAAAATACACGATACAATTTTGTCTTCTAATGTCAGAACTCTGTACTTATAGACGAGTAAAAACTTCTGACATTGACTGACAAATTATTGAAGTATAAACATTTGCAAATAGTTTCTTTTAGTTCTAAAAAATAGTGTCAAGAATAAATTTTGGAGATTGTTTTGATATAGGATTTAAATATTTTCAATACAATTCAATCGATTCTAAATATACATAGAAGCTTCGATGGTCTTAAATTTAGATTTTTGAAATTTTAGTCTATATCTTAAAACGTTACTGTATACCTTACTGTATTGTCAAATACATGTTTGTAATTTTGTATTTTGACAGTACTTGAAGTTATACATAATTCTTGATTTTCCTGTGGACTGAAAGTTAAAAAAAATATGTTAACGAACTTACCTATACATTCGGAAAGCCAAAACTACATCCAATCAAAACACTAAAACTTTACGCCATCACGATTTCACATATAACATTATTTCACTTGTATAGAACGTTTCACACTGATTTCCATTCAATACAAAATATCTGGTATCTGCGACACTAAAATTTTGAAACTCATTTATAACTTATAAAGTTACCAGTCTCTCAGAAATTCATAGATACGCACGTACGTAGTGTTTCAGAATTCTCGTTCATAAAAGAATTGTGAATTAAAAATAAATAGGGGCCGTGCACACGCGTCGCGCGATTCGATCGTGAGTGGTGTGTATGTGATGTGCTATACCGACGCGTGCCGCCGCTAAAATGTCGCTTCGCTCATCGATTTATCTCCCCTATTTACATTTTATTGTTGATTTTAGATTAATTCTAGAGCGATACTGCCTTTTACGATATTTCTTCAGAGATCTTTAAATTTCATGAATGAATTTGTAACTTTATGCATTCTAAATGTTTATCTCTCTTAGTTCTGCTACCAGAATCTTTATTAAATTTTTCAACAAGTTATTTTCTTATTATCTTTACTACTTCCATAATGCCTAAACGTTGACGTAGTGGTACATTCTATAACATTTAATACAATCAATATTTACCCTAAAAACCAAAAGACAAATAATTCATTCATAAAAAAATCAGATGTTACCTACAGGTAGAAATGTTATGCAGTCATTAGTACGAAGGATTTTACGAGAAAACTATGATTTGGGATGGTGGTAAATTCTCTAGTTTTAGAACTCTTTTTATAAAAAGATTTGCTACAAAATCTGTTTCATTTGCAAAAAAATCCTTTAGTCTCATTTCAACAATCCCGACTAAGCAGCTGCCTGCTGTTACAAAAACACAATAACCAGTTGTACACTGTTTAGCATACAAAAGATTGTTTATAAATAACAATTCGTTTATCGAAACAATTGGTCTCTATGTAACATGATTTGATTGGATATTTATTTGTTAAATCAATCAATCGGTAAACAA
>DWPA01001854.1:0-17208 GCA_018251375.1 Calpodes ethlius
TATAAGCATCGGTGGTTCAGTGGTAGAATGCTCGCCTGCCACGCGGGCGGCCCGGGTTCGATTCCCGGCCGATGCAAATTTTTATTTGCCCACGGTTTTAATTTACCATATATTATTTTTGTTTTACCTACTTTTGAAAAGTAAATATATACCAATTCTTATTTGGTGTTATATGTATTTAATTTTTTTTATTTAAATCTTTATTTTTGATTTTATATTCCTTTCAGTACACACTGAGTGTTGCTACCCCCTGGATCAGAAGCTGGGTGTACCATGCTCGTTTTTGACAAATGCTCCTTATATTTGTTTTTTTATAATTCGATTTCTAAATTGCGAGCCTTATAACTAAACATTTTATAAAAATATAAAAAACCTACGGCAAAGAATTATTTCAATTCAGAACTAGGTACATACATTATCAGGTACAGTCACAAAAATACACAAAATATTTGTTCACTCCGATTCCATAAGAAGTATGTCAGCGACACTGACGTCACTGGCCGGGCCGGTCGAAGGTTATCGCGCTGAGTGATTATATTTGGAGATAACATCTCGCCCGGCGCTTCCCCCCGTGTCTGGCTGCAGCGCACTGCACTCAACATGCCCCCGTCTACATTGGAAATTCCGCTTCTTACATTTACTAATAGCAAATCAAATCCAAAATAATCGTGCTATTCGTTTTTATCAGGCGTATTAATTAAATCAACACCATTTTATCTGTGTTTATCTGTGTAGCGTCCTGTTTTCTTTGGTGTACCAATATGAAACATAATTATTAAACTTGTACTAAAAATATTTATTTTCTGTATTATTTCAGAGCAATATTTACTGAGTCATGTTACCTAAACTCGGATATAGATTTTTAACATAGAGGTAGAGATACACCCAGTTTCTATTACATAGGAAAATTACATGAAATTGTGAAATAAATCTTATAGCACTCGTGATATTTTAAAGCATAATAGTCACCATTTGAAAAACGAATTATGTGATATTTACTAATAATTTATTGTAATTATTTCAAGTATTGTATTTATTTCAAGGGTAAAATTGGAAAATACTTTAAAATACCCATATTTTTATCGCTATTCGCATTACAGCGACATCGCTGTTAAAAGTAAACCGCTGAGGTTCCTCCATTCACTTTAGACCAATATCCATCCAATGTTCAGAAGACTACCGGTTGCATAAGTCGATGTGGTCGATGTGGTCAATACCCAGATGAAGCAACGACTACGGTATTGGAAGCGAAGTCGAGAATAGTGTGATAAGTAGAGGAAATATAGTGCTAGTGCTGAAAAAATACGCGTCACTTACGCGGCGCGCGGCGCGCGGTAGCAAGCACGTTCACTGCAAATAAATAACCGCATTATGAAAGGTTAAATTGGGACCGTTTTTGTTACGCTTATTATTTTAAGTGGCTGGAGTTTTTATTGCGTCGTAATATCGATCTGTGTGTTCCGTCATATTATTTGAAGCGGATACCACCGAGGCCGGCCTCTCGTCCCGACGGGCACCATTATTTTATAAAAAGTTTATAATAGCGACTGGAATGTAAACAGCAGGGCCTTGGGAAAATATCTGATCGGTGTCTGATTCTATCGTAACAGTTTCTATCATTAACATAAATAGACAGGGCGAAGGTTTACTTTATCTGTAATATCAAACAGATGCCCGATACGATCACACGCAAAACCTTCCACCATGTAGCCTAAATGGTTTGGAATTCAAAAGTCTAAATAAAACTTTAAATTACATATTTGTATACGTCTCAGCTAAAGTAGTAACGTCAACGCATCGTAACTGTATACCAAATGAAGTAAACTGTCGAATGTTTCCAAACACCGCCCTAATGTAGGCCGCGCTGTGTCGAGAGTGGTCGCAATCTTCATTTGGGTTTTACCACTGATTCGCCAGACTGACGTTTTAATTAATTTTATTTCATAAAATCTGTTATAGGTACATTAATTTCTCTCTACAACTCTGTGCAATGGCCTATTCGAAATGGCCGACTTAGACATCATCAGACGCAGGATACATTTGATTTTTATGTACTTCATATGCAACAAACCAACCGGCGAGCCATCCTTGGATAAGTCGTAAACATCGCCCAAGATTATCTAGGTTTCCGACCATGCGACCAAAGCACGAATTTTACATTTTTATAGTTGATCTTAGTAGGCGGGTGGAAGCCAGTCAGGCAGATAAAATACCGTACAACAGTACAAGTACCATCATCGATACTAAGTTGGTACAGAACCTGGGGAATGCTAGCCGCAAGGACCTGGTGCCAAAACCTGGACCGTTGTTCAGCATAGTGCACCATAAGCCGAAGACTTAAACTTTCTTTGATTTAAAATAAAATTGTCGTCGGCAAATTGTTGTAAACTTGTAATGCCTAGTATTGAATGGAGAACAGGCTCCAAAATATTCGCTTGTTAAATTACGGAGTTCAAGAACATAAAACATCTGTGACTGTACCGAGGATTCAACATAACCTAGTTGGGTAGACCGACAATTAGTAGTAACCAGTTACGACTAAGTTAACCGAATGTAGGCCAACGCAGCGCCCACGCGAAGACCTTTGGGCTTCCCCATGCAGCGAGGACTTCGCACAGGTAATATCACAACCCGAAACTGCTTTAATTATATTGAATGACACGTAAATGATTATAAAAAAAATATGTGTATAGCTGGTATTCTGTGGTGCTATATGCGACCCGTTGGCACTTCCTTCACTTTTCTATTAATTTTATTCTAAATAAATAATCCCATTTGAATGACTTATCAGTATTTATATTTTATTTATTACTTTCATCGGCACTCTGCGGGGAGAACACAATAAAATGTAGGTATTAAAATTACTTGTAAATGTTCTATTTAAAACTCCGTGTCAGGTGTTACTAATTTTTAATTGGGGAATTATTTTCAAATTTTTGTCTTTCTTAGAAATCCTTAGTCATTTTTGTAGTACAAAGTCACGTCGACAAAGTGTAAGAATAAAATCAAAAATAAATCCGGGTACCTCTCCACGCGTAATATTGAGTTGAT
The DNA here is from genome assembly GCA_018251375.1 of Calpodes ethlius. Classification (NCBI taxonomy): domain Eukaryota; kingdom Metazoa; phylum Arthropoda; class Insecta; order Lepidoptera; family Hesperiidae; genus Calpodes; species Calpodes ethlius. The sequence goes on from DWPA01001854.1 coordinate 3,052, forward strand.
TTATATTTTCGTCGACGCCATACTATACTTTATCGTTGAAATAGTCCTTCAAATTGAGAAGACGATTTCTGTTAATAAACTCGTACCTACTCACAAAACAGGTTACATGTCCGTTACTACCGCTTGCAAGTGCCTCTCAGACCAGAAAATTGTAATGTCTCTAGATATTTACCAAATACTATGTGTACTTTCCATAGCTCTCAGTTATGACCATGTAGATATCATATTTAAGATCGAATTTACGCCATCGATATTCCGCCGAGCGACTGCTGCGGAGTACGCGCGCTCTTTCACGGTTGCGTCAGAGATTGCAGACACAACAAAGACATTCGGAAACACTTGCACTACACGGCCGTGGCCAGTGCCAGCGCGACGCACGTGGCGCGGTGGCACCGCCTGCGCCGGCGGGACATCGCTGGAGCACCTCGACCACCACACCACACCGCGTAAAGCTCGCTGCTGCTCCGCGGTTGCGCCAGTGGCATAATAGATGGCGCGCGGCGCGAACGACTCTAGATACTTATATAGACAGTGCAGTATATTTATCACCATTATTCGTAGTGATATCATGTTTTACTAACAATACACGGTGCTGATAAAATGTTTTTAGGTTTGTATATTTTCACATTATTATTTTATTATTTATGTGTTACATTTATAATATTTATGAAGCCCTAAAATTATTTTTTTAAAGTTACAAGTTTCGAAATCCGTATTCACTGGACTTAAAAGAGGGGATCTCGGTAATATAATTAACCTAAATGAGAAAAGCTTTCAATAAAACGAATAATGATTCGAGATTGTATTTAATGCCGTTGTTTTTAAATACAACATTTCAAACATCGAACATATGGAATCACGAAGGTGAAGAATTATTCAAAAGTGTTGTGAGCCATCAAGTGTCCCCTAATAGGCACCGCAGCCTCGGGCGCGCCTCCGGCAACCAAAACATTTCGCAACCGCCGCCCACCGCACCGCCATTGCTATATCACTTACATTTGGTCATTGCATCGTAAAATTAGCAAAATTAATTTGAATCGTACAACCTTTGTGCCGCCCGTAAAGGGCTTTATAGTTTGTTTGGCACGAAATACAAGATCCCGCCGCTGCGCCCACGATCACTCAATAGGAGGGTGGTGTATTACCAGTAGCCATTACAATAGGAACGGCCGCTCCGAGGTCCAATATTCGATATTTGTATAGAACATGTATGTTTCTTGTCTACGATTTCCTTAGGTGGGGTTATACCAATGAAGATATGAATGATTTTACCCCACATAAAGTCAACCCGTAAATGTATTAGTATTTTCATCGGATACGTCCGGGAGGTACCTGTAGGAAAGTTTATATAATACGCATTTAAATGCATTTTTATTCGTCTAGTTGACAGGCTTTGTTTTAATGTGATATGTACAGACAAATATACTTTTCAACCAAACGTGAGCGCAGCACCACTTTGTGGAATACAAAACCTATAAATACTATAGACTCTTTGGGAAAGAAGATAGGATATAGATCCCTCCTTAAAATGAAATGGTAAATTTCAGTATACGAAATCATTCCTTCAACTATAGTTTTTAATTTTTTCCTACGATTTAAAGGAAATTGTAAGTCTCTAAGGCCTGCCTTAGAGTCGGGTCAGGTCGTAATTTTTTCATAACTAATGTTAGTTATGCTCTTGTCCAAAATAAAGGATTATTTAATTTGACCTCAAAATTAAAGGTTCTTAAAAATATGGGAGATATACGAGAAATTGTATTGTATGGAACCTGCTCCACGTAAGTCGCACTTGGCCAGGTTTTTTTTTAAATATATAATTAAATTTTCATAAAATGTGGCTGTAGCAATATATTCATTGAAATAAAACAAGTAATGTAAAATAAAATTGCATAAAAATTGTCGATGTTATAAAAATATGGCCATATGTGTACGTAACGTAATATTTTGTAAGCCAGTGGCTCGCGAGTGCGACATTACCCAACGCCAGTATTGGTTTGGCTTTGAGTAATTCCTCTAGTATGGCTTGTTCTGAAACTGTATCATGCTGTATGTCAAAATTTTACATTAAACACGTTATATTGGGCCCTTATCTAAACAGGCTTCATGAAATGGAAATATTAAAAACAAAACAATACTTCAAACTTTTTTACGTTCAACGGTTTAAATGTAAAAAGTTTTAGATAAACTATCGGCAGGTACCAGGTACCTACTAGTCATGCCGCAACACACCACTCTTCTCTGAATGTAGTTCATTGATCAGATTAAAACAAAACCATGCTTCGGAGAGAACATAAAGCCGCCACATCCCCTATGGTTATCGTTAAAAGGCAATCAAACTTGCGTCGGTTGAGATGATCAGTAGCCCCTCAACCAATCCCCGTTGGAACAGCGTGGTAGAGTATACTCTGCCATGCTGTAGGTACAAAGAGAAACTCGACCCATATAGGGGACGTATTAATGGGTTGAAGCCATGAAAATATATCCTCCCAGAACAATTTACGAAGAGCAAAATCTTAATATTAAAGGTATATAAAAATTCCTGTTTGTTACTGGCCCTTTATGAAATTCAAAACTATTGACCGAATTAAAAAAAAAATTGTACACTTTGTGTATTTTGGTCCAACGCAAAAAATAGGACAGTTTTGGGGCCGGAAATGTCCCCTCGTTGTCGTTGAGATTTAGCGGGGAATCAGTCAAACTACATCACATATAGAAACATCTCCAAATCTTTTCAACGTGATGAATATTCTCTATAATTATGAAGGTCTGCAGTACCTGATCCCCTGGAGATCCAGGGATCGGCCAAACTGTAACATATATTAAAATGGCGCACGTCTACCGCCTTACTCAGTGACCTATGTATATATTAAATTTTCATTTATAGTTTTAGTTTCCTTCGTACACCGAATAATATTATCTATTTATTAAATTAACTTTAGAACAATATACAATTAAAATGCTTCTTGCATGGAATTGTTCTCGAGGAGGAAAAATTATGTGTCACATTAATAGTATAATACTAGTTTTTCATTATTGAAATTTTTAAGTTATATGTGTATGTGTAATTTATATATGAATATATGACTTTCGCCATTGCTTTGCTCGTTAATTTTTCATCATCCTTATCACAACCTTCAACTATCCCTCTACTTGGATCGATTCTCCTCTCACATTGTGAGGAGTTCAGGCCGTGGCCCACGCTGGCTACTGTGGAGCCATAATTAACTTTTGATGGGCACATAACTTTTTGATAATTAAAAGTACTTACTGTAGTTGAGACTAGGCCCCCGTGTTCGGAAAACAAAGGGATCAAGTTATCACTGCCATTCTAAATGTCAAATATGAATGTACTAATCATTAATTTCGTCTAAAAATATTTTTACGACAAGCTCTTAAACCTAAGGCTACTTCCTCTGGCCCAGTCGACTTCCGTCGGAAGACGCTGACTTCTGAACCACCAGGTTTCTAAGGTTTTACACCTGCATCGATTACAGTGTTGGCAAGCTGTTGAAAAACGGATTCCTTACTCTTTCATATTCCTCCTCCTTATATCAATTTAGATTATACGGAAGTCCATAAGCAAGGCCGATCACTAACGAGGATAGACCGTCTACCCGTGCACCACATTAGCCAGATGGGTTTAAAAACTTTACCCACGTTGAGATTACAAAAAGGAGTTCTCGCCTTTTTTTATAGTTTCCCTCTTGATATTAATATTTCTTCACCTATGGTATTACAGACCACGTCAACGTGAGGAGTTTAAAACTAGTCCTCCTAGTAGCAGCGCGTGGTACTAGTTTTTAATAACAAGTTGTGAAATCCGTTTGTTTTCATCTTTAACGGCGGGTATCGAGCAATCGCGTAATATTACATGATTCATAGTAATGAGTACCGAGAGGATCGGACCAATGTTATGGTTAATTGGTCTGCCATTGTTTGAGCAACACGCGACCACGGCCATACCTCGCTCTGCCTATCCGACGTCGCCGTCACGCGTGACGTCATCCGCTTTATCTGTTGTGATAACACTTAGATGTATTCCTATCTGTTTCCTATCTCTTTATCCGCCTAAATAGTGTGATGTAGTACTGTATCTTTGGGTATAAACATAGTCTATTCAGCAGGGCAATCACAACTTAGTGGTTCGAATATTGGTCGCCAGACGCGGGGGCCTGAGTTGAAATCATGCTACATTCCGTAATTTACAAAAAAATATGGCCGTATTACTGGTTAAACCCGCACGCCTGATAGTTATCCATAATGTTCTCAATAGTATGTGTATTCTGCCGTTACGCTCTTAACCCCTCTATCATGAGAGGCAGCCCAAACCCAGCAGTGGGACAGTCGTTGGTTGTGATGATAAGTATATTACATTGAGGTACGAAAATTAAAATTATATATTATTTATAAAATTAATATAAATACATAGTACCCGCGTATTTAATAACAGCTTCGGAAAGCAAATTGTTACGCAAACAGTGATCGTAACAGCTTTTATCAGGAGATTTATAAACTTTTCGTGTCTGTATCAACGCACAGACGTTAATAGAAAGCTATATAATATGTACTGCTATACCCACTTACATAGTACACATTCACATATATACATGTTGGTATAGTAAAGTAGAATGTCAAATCAAAGCTTTTAAGAATGTCTCAGATTCGGTTTTAAATTGCCATTTGTGACAGCTCTATAGACAGCAATTTTAAAGTCTTCGTTGTATGACATACTTTAATAATTATATACATATGTAACAGGCAATCATATGCGTCGGTCCGGTCGTGCGGTCGGCTCAAGAGTTAAATTTTAATATGTTTAAGGACTATACAAAGATGTTCAAGGTTGAGGTCAGTCAGTATCGTGTCAAGTTTCCCGGTGATTCAGCGAAAGGCAACTTAAATGTCGTATTTTGGCATGTATCATTGAGAAACACCGCAACGAGATGCGATAGGGTTCTGTATTGTAAATCGGGTGAAAATATAAAGATTTTGTTTTTGTGCTTCTATTTCTATTTAATTCCAGGTACCGTAACGTGGTTGTTAGTGGTGGCAGTGGGCGCCAGCGTGGCCGAGCGCTGGCGGTGGCCCGAGGAGCCGCGGGGCGCAGCCTCCGTGCGCATCGACACCAAAGTCAGCTTTGCAGATCCGCCCGATAACATGTAAGCACCTGCACTTCATTGAGCCATAGGCTTGCCTGCTATTATAATGCTAGATATGCTGCTAGCGTAATGGTTACCATTGAACCGCCATACAAAAGGTCCTGGATGCAATTCCCAACGAAGCAGAAATCATTGTGATGAGTTTAAATTTCTATTCGTGTTTTGGGTGTTACCCATGGCGCCCACGACACTGAATCCTAATGTAGGACTATGAGTGTACAGTTATTAGTTTTTAGTAGAGTTTAGTTTAATAGTACTACTACCACAAATACATAAAATATATAATAAAAACATTGACACCTTTAATTACAATTTACAATGATAGTGCTCAATTAACCCGCACGGTATTTAATAACATGGTTATGATGAATCACCAACTTCAATAACCAATTATGCAACAGCTGCTCGACTTAAAATCGCGTAATACATCACCGCTTTAATTAGACGTATGAAAGAACCAGCAATAAAAGACGCACAATGTATGCAAACAAATTCTTAATTAAAGATCTTGCATAAATTATCCACACGCATGGTTCCAGTCGAGTGAATTTTGGCGCCTTGGCCGACATCCGATCGCATATTGTGTGTATCACAATACTGAATCCCACTATTATTTAGGTATTCTTGCGTCTCGGTAACAATGAGAACAGAATACATTAGATCAGCCTAGATTGCTTTACTAATGCAAGGAAATAGGCGAGATAAACTTGCGAAACTTTATTAGGCCACATTGATGCAATATGCCTACCTAGTAGATAAAAGAATTAAACGTGGACAATGACTTCAAGACGTTAGCGTCCAAGTGTAGGGCACAGGAGGCCTGTCTATCACGAGCTACGGTACTGAAGTTTTGTTCACTAGTAGGTCTAAAGCTAACCCGATTATTGAAAGTACATGCTAACACACGTTCGACTCGAAAATGCGTAACAATTTGCCCTACTCTCGATAATGGTTCCACTTTGCTTTTGTTTTTTTTTACAATGTTTCTGTATTGTTATGTTATGAATGTTAATGTATTCTGATTCGAAATTCATGATGAAGGCATACTCTCGAACCACTTCCAATTGAAAACCAAAATCGAATTACGATCGAATTTACATAATCTCTTTTGACACACGTACGCGTATCCACACATGTTGTTACCGGTGGCAGTCTCCCGCTTAGTCTTTGGTCTTTAATGCACATGTGGTAATGGTCAGATGGTCATCGCTCACTCGAAGGCTAACTATCAAATTTTCGAACTGAATATCCGACATCGAATACTGGATTTTCCACAAGTAATAATTTATTACGAAAATATGAAATAGGATCAAGGCAGCGTACTTGCGGGCGGCGAGTGGCGAGTGGCGAGCGTTTCACTGGGAATTCCCAACAACAACCTTGCCCAACACTAAACAATATGAAATTACTTTGATTTTGATCAATTACACGTTTCAGCAATTGCTAATTGGTGGTGCACCGATATTATATCTACCACTATGCCGACCGCTCGGAGGTATACTAAGAGAATACATTCCTGATCTTTTTCTGTCGTATTATAATTGTAAGAGTATAGAAGAGTGAGAGTGTATGTAAAAATATATTTTTAAATACAGAATGACCAACAATAGTCTGACATAAACTTTTAGTGACAACCTGAATTTTAATTTCCGAAATGTACAACATTAATTATTAACCGTATTACAATGTTTTGATGACCACCTCAAATTAGATTATTTATGAATATAATGTCATAATAATAAATAGATATAACATTACCACACCGTAGTATATATATATATATATATCTAGATATATATTGTGTGCTTATTTACTTAACGCTAAAAGTATATCCAAAACATAAAGTTTATACGAATACCGTTTACTGCTTTACCATAACGGTTACATTTTAAATGTTATTATTCGTGTGTAGGGTAAATAGAGGACAAGTACTTATTGATTGATTAAAAAGTAAGTTCTCATAACCACATATTTTTTATTATACACTTATGCCACTTCAAGTCTCATCTTACATTCGGACAAAGACCTTTTAGTGATGCATTCTGTCATGGTCCATATGAGAACTGTCACTGAAGGCCTCACATGTCAAGTGTAAAAATACTAAATGAGCTTCTAAAATCAAATGGTCCCCAAATGAGTTGCCTGCAATATTACTTTTTACAGCCAAGCTAATATTTTTTATACATTCTCTAAAAGGTAGCAAGTCCTGCAGAAGACATAATGTAGGTACCTATAGTTGCAATAGTTGTGCTATGGTGTCACTCGGTAACTAAAACAAACAAGACATAATTACTATTCAAGACAATGCAAGTGCACCGATGCATGTCCGGCCCACGACGAGAGGAAATATACCAGCACTTCCTTCGTTCGTCTCATTAAATCTGCTCATACCGACTTGTGATATTTAACACATTTTTTTTTGTGTTACATAAAAAACAATCCTGTACGTAGACCCAATAGGTTACTATATTATCATTAGCGTAGATTTTAAGAAATAAAGAATGATGAAGAAAGAAAGAAGAAAGATGTGTGACTATAGTGGTATACTTTCTTGAGAGTTTCCACGTTACAAAAGGCAGATTGAGCTGTCTGTCTGATCGTTGTCGTAGCAGCAGCCGACGACTTCCCCCGGGAATTTCCTACAGGTGTTTGCCGTGCACGATAGAGTACCCACGCTGCAGGGCACGTTAATCACTAGGATGAGCGTGCCCCTTAGTGGCCCGTAATTTTTTGCTGCTAATTAAGTCGAATCTTTGTCAGTAATTTTACGTTTAATTAACTCATAGACGAGTAGCGTTGAATTACTTTACAAAACATAAACCGATCAATGACCGCTGTCATACCGCTCGATTATGTTACTTTTACTCTCCTCTGTCCACATTTGCTTAATGGATTGCTCCGGCCGACAGTCGGCCGACAGTCGGTGACGACATCGGCGACGGTAACAGAAAGAGACCTTGAAATACTCTTTTGCGATTAAAATATAAATATATATCAAAACCGGTCAAGTCTGAGTAAGATCATTTATTAATATGTACGATCACATAAATTTAGATAGTTGTATTTCCAGGAAAAAAAACAAGATGTTAAATTATACTTCAAAAATAATCCCTGCGCAATATATTTTCAGAATTTTAGACAGAATTAAATCAGAGTACACTGGCTTTTTCAGATTTACTTTCATTTTCTTCATTTCCATAGGGTCTAGAAACGTCATCGGATATATGCAACTTTAAAAGCAAAAGGAATCTTATTATTTTCCATTCACATAAAATGCAGTTGTTGCTAGCTTTTATTGGTCGTAAATGTAGCTACCGTACGTTTCCAGATCCAACCAGGGAGGGAGCCAGAACGTTCAGTCAGACGAGGTACCGTTCCACCCGCCGACCAACACCGCCGGGTTCTACAACCGACCGCCCGGCGAGGGCCGCTACCCGATGCTCGTGCAGCCCCCGCGGGGCGGCAAGAGCGAGCAGTACCGGGCCAGGCCGGGACACAGCTATCCCGTCAATATTGGAGGACAGAATAAGTTAGTTATCATTCTATACCCCTGAGAATGCATTTCAAATACTCTCATTCTAAAACAGACCCGTTGACTTTTAGCTCTCTATTGACATGAGGTCTTCATTTATTTAAAGCATAGGAAGAACTTATTAATTGCTACACGATGCATAATTATGATAATATGTATTACTTTTATGTCATATAATCATAAATACTTTCTGTAGACAATGGCGTTACAGTTAATGATCGACGCCAACCGAATAGCAACCTGACTTTTCTTTATGATTATGATATTTTATGACACTTTATTTCCAGAATCGGAAACTATATATCGGACGGAACTCTAGACTCTCTCCAGTACTGCAAATGTGTGTCCACGCCGAACTGCCGGCCAGTAGTTGACAAACAGGTATGTCCGCGTACTGGATCTCCAATTGAATTATAGTGTTAATAATGTGCAGAATATAAATATCGTCGTAATTGACAGCGGGCGTGCGGCGCCAACCAATACCTGTGCTGCTACAATGCGCCAACCTCCCAGCAAAGTTCAGGTACAGTAACACGATATGTTTGATACCAATTAATAAAATTAACGTGTCTGAATAGTAATGGTAACACATATTTGTGCTTCAGAATTCTTCAATGAAATTGACGACGAGCGCCCGGCCCTGCTGCCCAGCTACACCAACATAGAAGGTCCGTTCCCGCCCGCTCCGGACGGCGTCAACGGCAGGCCCAACGATGGAAAGCGCCAAACGGGGCTCCTGGTCGGTCCCCAGGGCCCCACGGGCATCATCGGAAATCCCAATAACCAAGTACTGGTCGGCCCCGGCGGCCCCACCGGTGTCATTGGCCCAGGACAGAGTACCAATATTTTAGTCGGCCCCGAAGGCCCCACTGGCATTATTGGTCCCACAAACACCAATCGCAATCCAGGAGTTCTTGTAGGTCCAGGTGGCCCGTCAGATATGAGACAGAGTGAATCGGCTCAAAGAGGAGTTCTGGTGGGGCCGGGGGGTCCAACTGGGATCATTGGCCCGCAATACAATCGCCCGGTATTAGTCGGCCCGGGAGGCCCGACCGGCATTATCGGACCTCGACAGCGAGGCTACGGGTCGCAGGGGCGAGGAGTGCTCGTCGGTCCCGGGGGACCCACCGGCGTCGTAGGACCCGCAGGATTCAATCAAAGACGAAATCCTGGAGTACTTGTCGGACCGGGCGGACCCACCGGAATCATAGGACCGGGACGACAGGTCCTCGTCGGACCCGGGGGACCTACGGGGCAAATAGGTCCGAGAGGCCCCGTCTTCGGTAAATAAACGTGTGAACTGTGATAACTAAAACACTAATTTATTAACTGTGATTAATGTTCCGCACTGGTCTAGCGCACTCTGCGCGCGATAGTTACCACTTCGTATGTAAATATTATTGTTCTAGTTGTAGTGAACGCAGTGTCGCTAACTCCGCATACGTTACCTAACACGACGCTCCCTGAAGTTATCATATTATACGTTAAGGTAAAGTGTTCAATGGGTCAGGAATGAAGATCGGCCGCATATCTATCGGTTGCATACACTTGCAGGTTGCTCCCGGCGGCGCCGTAAAAAGCGTGTGAAACCGAAGAATTCCACCAACTTCACCAAGAATCCGTCACGTGGTTCTGTACTCATAAATAAACAGGAGAAGTAACTTCCGTTTTTCATTTGAAATGTGTCATTTTTAAATCGTAACGCGCGAGCCGAACGTGTAAAAAACGGTACGTGGGAGCGTCTAATGATACAGATCTGTCCAATTATTCTCCGCTGTGAATAGTGGAGCAACGAGGGAATAAAAACTGATGTATGAGCGGCGAGCTGGCGCCGCGCCAACGCTACTCGGGATTTCCTTTGATATACGCTGACAGTTACTCTATAACTATAACTTAAGAAATTATACATTCATGCGCTTTCCGACGATTACTTATACAGGCCGATTCAATATTATACTCAAAACTAGGTATATCTCGTCATTTACATTTTCACTTTTGTGTAAGAATCTTGTTTCATGTATTTACACTATTTAAGTTCTGGCCTCATTTCCACGCCTCATTATCGAACCAGAAAAAGATGTCGTATGAGGCGATAAAAACTGATCCACCTCTTTCTGCGTAAGTCTTCGCGAATGATCTCTAACTATAAACTGCGTAATTTAATATTATTGCTGGTATTATTAAGTACATATAAGACTTAACTGGCTTGAGACTGACTTAAGAAGGAGTATTTTCTTTCTTTCTTGTGCTTCAACTCGCATCGATATGCATTGCCGGCCACGACAGCTTATACTGTTTATTATTGAGGACCACGAGTTACAATGACCATTTACCAAATATTTGCCACATTCCTAGCTAGCTACATAAGTTTATTTTCGTTTAAAAGAAACTAGCAGCGCTTAAGATATTTTCGTTAGCAGAGGTTGGGCATAGTAATTGACAATGAAGCAGATATAAAGATCAGATCTGTTTCCACTGAGAAGACTCACCGATGGTGGTGATGACGATGATGGAGTAGAAGAGCGCGCCGGTGAAGGTCCACTGGATGTGGTCTGTGCTCTCGTTGCCGTCCCAGCCGCGCACCTTCATCTCCAGCAGGATCGCGTTCTCGAAGTCCTGGAATCATCGCTTACCTTCAATATGACTATTTCTTTAGGTAATCCCTTGATTAGTTCTACTTTGGAGCAATCTTGGTTTAGTTATAAATGTTTTACCTTATTGCGATTAATGCAAAAATTGTTTTTATATCAGAATGTCAGTAACCTGGAAGCAATCGTCAGCATGGTACTTTAGCGTGGACAGTTGAAATAAGTATTTAAAGAATTAATTTAAAGTGACTACTCAAAATTATTTTTTAGTAAAAAATTATCTACAATACCACTGTTATTAACTTTCGTATATCAAATTGATATCGTCTTTAAAACGGTAACCATTTCCATTTATAACAAATCTGTAAAGACAAAGAGGGATAACCCACTTAGGTTCATATAAACATGCGCCATAAAAAGGTCATTTGAAAATATAAACATTAAATAAATATACGTATCCTACGTGACAGGCAACGTAAACGGGTAAAATTTATGGCGTTGCCGTTAAATAAACATTTTTGTGTATTTTTCGTATTGCGAAGTAAAGAGGATCTGGTAAATCTCTTCGTACCTACATTTAATGGTTATCTAATTTTATTTTACATTTAAACATTTATTTCGAGGATAGATCGAAACTTTACAAACTGCAAAGTAAACATTTGACACATTGAAAAATGTATCGGGAAGGCGTAGAAATTTTTGCTCGAGTCAAGTGCTCATTTTTATTAACGAGTCGTCCATAAGTTTTGTGTCATGATTGACATTAAATTCATTATTCATCTGGAACTGACAATTTTTCTATGATCAATCATTATTTATCTTTCACTGGAGCTATTTCTGTAATGTCCGTTTACCTTAAGCATGCCCACCACCTCGGAGGTCCAGTTGGTCTGGTTGAAGACCAGCACCCTGTTAGTCATCAGCCAGATGCTCTGCGTGGTGTTGCCGCGGATCTGGGATATGTTCATCTTCACCTGTAATAACAGTAGGCGAAACCGCTTACACGCTTTATACGGATAGTTTTAAACCCACTAAATAATACATTGAATTCATACTATTTCATTACTTATTAACTTACGTACATATGATTTATATCAAAACTGAGAAAACACTTGCCTACTAGCATGAATTATGGACAGCTGACGAACAATGAACCGTAATACTTAATTGAAAAATATAGTACCTTGCTTCAATCCGATAACCCGCCCTACTCATCTTTCATCAAGTAAATTATTTACTATACAACTCATTGTAATACTACAAACGCAAACATTTATCGTATAATACCAGTGATAGCCGTCGCAGTTCAAATGTTCAGGAAACCAGAACGTGGGGGCGTGAGTTCATCCACGGACCTCTAATAACGATAACAAATATAAATAATGTACTGTTATTTACCTCCCGTTCGTGCTGTGACTCGAGCCGCTCGAAGGTGACGGCGCCGAGGATGCAGTAGGCCACCACCAAGCTGATCATCACGAAATGGGAGAACACCACCGAGCACAGCTTCCAGGTGTAGTACAAGACCTGACGCCGATACTTGGTTTAGTGATCATATGTGGACGTCCCTGCTAGGGTACGGTTATGGTACACAGCGAAACGTTTAGACCTATAACATTGTTTTCTTACTGCACTGTATGAGAATTTTTTGTGCCTTCCACTTAATACATCTCTCTGGATCCCCTAGAGGCTCTTCAGGGACTTGCAAATGCATCGCTTAAATCTAATGAAATACATCTAGTACGATAGTAATGTTTTAAAACTAATTAGCTAACTATCATCCTCCCGCGCGTTTCCAATACAGTGATCAAAAGCTAGGTGAGGTGTCTAGTGAGAGTACGTTTCCAAGAAAGTGGTAATAGCAACAAACAGCACGTATAAATCATTGGCAAAGTATCTTCCTGAACACTTATTGATCTCATTTGAACAACGCTTCAAAACGTTACTTGAACTCAGTAAGTAATTGTTTATTGTCCCTCGTCTGCAAGTGACCCACCTTGGCACATTTGCTGGGCGGCGGCAGGTACTCCGGCCGCTCCATGCGCACCTCTCTACGAGACATCTTGGTTCCAGTTTCGACTCTCCTCTACAGTTAATTCAAGTGTAACAACACAGAACTTTTCCACCTCCGCCGCGGAAATATACAGTCAGTGATTGTACTGTAGCGTTTACACGATCGATCTCGAAACTTGACCTAAATATAGACATTTTCGGAAAGAACGGTAATTGTACATATTAGAACGTTTTTCTGATCAAATTATACTTAAATTGCCTCCATAGGTACAAGTATCTTTATTTATTTAAGAAATTCTTTAAAGCTCACAATTAAAAATAAGACTACGATAGGATAAAATGTCACCCGAACATATTATATCATCAACTGTATTTACATCAAGTTCATTAACATCTTGACCAAGATATCTGGCGGTTGCGTCACACCGTCCAGCAGCCTTCACTACCACCGGCCAGGCGCTGACGTCACACGTCACACTCGTGTCTTTCAATATTGTTGCCATCACATTTAACGCAGGCACAAACACAAAGTTTGGACGCCGTCGCGCCTCTTTAAACCTATTCTAAAAAGTTTCACGCGGACTTCAGCAATGGAAATTATAAATGATATCTAAATCATTACGAGTGCAGACGCACCGTTCGAGAATTTCTAAAAATAAAGTATCCAATAATCCACCACCAACATTTAAACTGTACAATGAAGGGATTTACTGGACACGTCACTCGGCGTTGGCGGCTCGCGCGACCTTAATCGTGCGTACTTAATATTTTCTACTTAATAAAATATTATGGACTATTTTATGAGTGTTTGGATGAAGTGATGAATTCGACAAATATTTACTCTGTATAGTTAATTATTTTAAAA
>DWPA01001855.1:0-17208 GCA_018251375.1 Calpodes ethlius
CATAGACTACATCGCCACTTACCATCAGGTGGGATAGTAGTCAAGCACTGACTTATCGTAAGTAAAAAAAAAAAAAGCGTTCGCGTGCCCTCCGAAGCATGGAAGCGAAAAAAAATTTTGCCACTTCGTCACCTATCCGATTACCGATGGAACTCTTCGTTTGTTAACTCAGACGAACACAAAGGTCCTTGCAAGCGATAAGCTGTTTAATTTACAATACTGACATGATATCTCAAAAATAATATCATAAACATCAGTAAGACACATCGGCTAAAATTTGTTTTTCTCCCACACTGTTAATTTAGAATTGTAGTTCAACATTTTTAACCGGCAGGACGAAACTACAATAGCAACAAATGAAGTAATTCAGGGTCAGAAATTCATGGAGCAGTGGATCATCTGGATGCTGGGAGCGATCCCGCTGGGGGTGTACATACAAACGCGGCCGAGGCCGGTGGCTCCGCCGCTCATGATCTGGTACGATATGTTACTGATATTTTTTAAGGTACCAATCATCAACATTTAAAAGAATCGCAGAATCGAGTAAACAAATTAAAAACAAAAATATGGTCTATGTACCACGCTGGTGTCTACGTAGTGGTGGTAAGCGTTAAACAACATAAACAGATAATCTCTCACCACCATCGAGATCGCACCTTCTACTTAATAAAACGCCAGTTGCTGACAGACAAAGCGCAGTCTAAACCAATAGACCTAGAAACATATAACTTTGTACAATAGTTTCTTTACCAAGTGAGAGAGCACTGACATAGGATTCTTGAAATTTCATCCGCTAAATACGTAAAATAAGGGTTGAAAAGTTGTTCGATACTTCGCCGATTTTGAAACAAGTATGTAAAGTGCTCCTTATAAAGCGTATGAGAATTTATAAGAATAAAATTTCAGACCGTAAAGGGGTAAAATTTAAATGAATATGTCGCGAATGCCCACTAGTTGAAAATAAATTATAATCTCTTCAACTTAACTTGAACAATGTCTTATTGTAAACATAAATCATATCATTCCGCTCTCACTTCTTCTATTTTGCTATTTGAACCAGACAAAACTAAGAAACGATAATATGTAATTGCAAAAACTCACACAATATATTAAAATGGCGTACTAAATACTGCAGTAGATAATGATTTTTTTTTAATTTCCAGGATTACCACAAGTCCCTGGCTACGTCGGGAGATGGGACCCTACGGATACTACCTGAACCGTCCGTTCCCCGACTATGAGTCTTCTACGGAGTCTGTTCGAGATCAAGCTTTAACCCTCAGAAGAGCGTTCAGCGACTCCAAGACTATCATAAAAGAACCTCGTAAAAAGAGAAGAAACTCCAAGTCCGTTTAGGAATCTTTAGCGTCGAATAAAACACTTCAGAAATCATCCATTTTTTTTCTTACTGAAAATAGCCTTTTCATACCTTATTACTTGGGGCTTTTTGATTACTGTAAAGTAATTAAAAAAATCAGCTAATTGTCGCGAAATACGCGACTACTTATTTCGAAATAACTACAACCCATGGCAGACCTACAAATCCTTACAAGAATTTTTTACTAATCAGGTACTGAGGCTCTACTTATATATCTACGTTAGTGAAAATATGTACTATAACATGCAAGCATCCAAAACCATCACAAGCCACTACCAAAGCGATTTTTACAACATTATAGTTACAGATTATAAATGTATCATTTAGTAGACTAATAGTATGCAATTATCCAATCTACTTAGATAAATACAAATATTATGTGCAATTATTAAACGCTATACCTTAGTTTTGGTTTAAATTTCACTACGCATCTGATCACACGATATTGAGGTTAGCTTATATGCGCGACACCCAATCGCAAAGCGGTTCAAAATTCAATTAAAGTAATTTATCTTCTAGGTATTTAATTAAGTGGCGATAAATTGACGAGGTAAAATGATTGATTAAATCTAATAAATTAACAATACTTGACTATCACGTATTAAATCTTTGAACTAGTACACTTATCTTAAAAAAATATTATTTTAAAATTTTGCAAATGAAATAGATATAATTACGTACATTACAAATGACATATTATATAACAATTGGATCACTCTTGCCCCTAACCCTTATTTTTTTACCTGGCAATTAATACAGAATATTCTAATCACGTCAACAGATGTCACTATACTAAAAACTAGATCACGCTGTTGAGATTTTTTAAAAATCTTATATAAGGCTCGGACAATTTTCTTTAAGACATACTAACCTTGCGTAGGGCATACCGTGATCAAGAAGGCGGTTGCCCCAGATTGGCCCCAACCATTGCACTCCGGGTGGGTTCCTGCCAGTCTGTGACTATCCTTTATTGGATACGTTTTACGCGTAATTTTTGGTAGTGGACTTGCGTTCTGCGCAGTCCTTCTTGATATCTACGTAATACATGTTATATTGTTGTATTACAAAACAAGAATACACCACACAAATCAGTCACATTTCGAAACACCGAGAATTGCGAAATCACGAATTCCATTATAAAAATAGGCCATTCTAATAAATTTGTGATTTTACAATTTTGTTCAATAAAATCAATCGAATAAAAAAAAATGTTCTTCTATAAAATCTCACAAATAAATATTTAAGTTTTTAAAACAAAGAACGTTTTTATCAAATATCCTAAAAACCAAACGATTTGAAAATTTTCTGTCTGTTTGTTTGTCTCCCCTAATCTCCTAAACGACTGGATCAATTTTTTCGAGATTAGCAAGGCCTTCAACTTGCAACTTAAGACTATATTTCAGCGAACGTTTCAAAACGTTCGTAGGGAACATGGTTTAAGTTTTATATGGAAATAGTAAAAAATGTCGTATGCGTTTTAAAACTTACAGAAAGCTTTTTTTGATACATGTCAAGTTTTCTTTTATATTGAAAACAAATACTAAATTAATAGCCTAAAAAATTTCCCTAACGCAACAATGGCCCACTACTAAGCACCTAGCATAGTGTTTCCTAATATCAATACTAATTTTATAAATGCGAAAGTGTGTTTGTTTGTTTGCCCTTTTTACAAGACACAACAAAACCTTCTTATGATATCATTTATGTGTGGATATAATTGGGAGGATGATGAATACTATAGGCTACTTTACACCGAGAAAAAACATCTACTTTCTGTGAGAAGATCCATTACGATAGATATTTCAGGCAAAATAAAGTGTTTATCAATAAATGGCGTATCGTTGTTATTCATTTAAATATACGAGTGAGGTACGTTCCATACTTCTCCCGACGCGAAGCGAAGGGCGGTGTACCATTTTACGATAAATGTAAATATAACTAGTTGCTATTGACACAGAATTTGATAAGCAAGTCAAGAATCATGTAGAATATTTATTTATTTCCTTTCATACTATATTCACATAAAATATGATTTTAACAATAAAAAAAATGTTAAAATTGTGCCTACATTGTATTAAGTGTAATTATATTTTATCAGTATCAATTTGTGCATCGCAATAAACGCACGTATATCGGGCTTCTGTTGTTTCATTGATACTCACCCAGTTTAGTACACTACCATACGTGTACAAAATACAGTCAAAAAATAGCTATTGTCATATTTATGTGTGATGCTATTTTCCAAAAGTATCAATTTGGCAGAATAATATTTCCTTTTTTTACACAAATAGTTTTTGGTCAAATTTATGGTAAATGTTACTATAAATATTGTCTGTATCGCATTTATATAAATATTTTAATTTCGTTAATCCATTGAAATACGAACTGGTCAAGTGCGAATCGCTTTTGTATATCATCTTACTATTAATATCCGGGGATGTTTTTAGTTTCCTGCAGATGTTAATTTAGAAGATGCCTGAGTATATTCCTAAATATTGTGAAGTTAAAAATATTCAAAAAAACTAAATGCAGTTCGAGCTCGGTCGTCACAGTGTGATATTCATTATTTTTGAGAAAGTGGTTTCAAATGTTTATTACTTTGATTGATCTATTACTATTTTTTGTTATAATTATTACGTGCTATAATTGCTACATTGCGGTTGCCGTCATGACGTCACAATATACCAAAAAAGACTGATAAGGAGGTTAATCGATTTGAAAATAATATTTAAGAATTTTTATTGTGTAGTATTTTGGTAAGTCTATGTTATTATAGTATTTATAAAAGGTAAGTGAGCAGTTTAGTAACTGAACCGTACTTTTGTGAAGTTTATTTTGATGTAACTTTTAGTGATACATATAACCTTTTTTAGGTATTAATAGTTTTTTATGAAAAAAAATTTACACTAAATAGAGGAATTTTGAGATTATAGACACATCGATAATACTGAAATATTTTCAGTACTTGTGATTTAAATAAAAATAAACATATTAAGCATAGCAAGACTCGCAACGTGCTCGCGTCGTTCTCAACTCGCTCGCAAATCGCTGGCCGGACATGGCTAGTCAAAGGGTCTTCATGGTGAACACGTAATGAGCATATCGTCACTGGAAAATCGTACTGAAGTGCCATTTTGGCATTCCAATTCAACTGAATTGGATTCTTTTTCGATTGGTCTTGGTTTCGTAACGATCTGAGCTTCGTTTTAGTCCGTTATCACCGGAAAATACTAACGTACAAGTTATAATCAAATATCAAAACAAATAATTATGTAAATGTCGATTTCAGTACGCAGGTAATATTGTCACAATATATTTTTTACTGCATATGACAATTAGGAAAGAAGTTTTGCTTAATTTGTGCAAAAAAACATTTTAAACTCCTTACCGCTTTTACCGCTTTAGTACTTTCAGCTTTCCAGTGACGGTGTAATAAAAAGAGACATATTTGAGAAAAATTATAATTGCGGGTAATTATTAACGCTCTCGATCCCATAACAACATAAGGCCTCGACAGATATGTCATGTGTTTCGATAATGTGTATTTCATGACTTTTATTGTTTATTTATAATTTAAAAAAAGTACTAAGTATGATGTTTACTAGTAAATTCATAAATCTATGTATGCTCGAAAGTATTACTCGAGCGAAACTTATTGCAACTGGTTTCCAGTTGAACAGATGCATACTCTAGTCGACATGCGCCAACTTCATCAGATGATTTGGTAAAATCTCTATTGTTAGTTATTTAAACTTAAAACAAAACCAAACATTTAATAATTTTGTAAATAGCTACAATCAATAATAGGCACTGTCCTCATGCAAGGCGGACAGATGTAGAATATCGAATTCTTACCGTGTCTATGTACCGCGCCAGTTGTTCAGGCGCTCTAAACAAGACGCTTTTCTTTTCCGGTTGACTCAGAAAATTAATGGGAAAAACATTTGGTGCGGAACACTAATATCTTTTGCGCACATTGTCGAAGCTTGAGCGAGAATAGAAAATCACCTTGTTCAGACACCTTGTAGTGGTGGGGCACGATCGATGACCGTAAGCATATACTCAAAATAACTCTGCAGTAGGACCTCACAACTCACACACGCATGCACGCAAGCACACACGATGCATAGATACATAAAAAATCACCAACACCTAATTTATCACTCACATCAATGTTAGCCCCTGTTTTGATCAATTAACGCATACATTTTATGAACTTTGACAGAGATTTCGATGAAAAATCATGCATTTATAGAAAAAATGTGATAAAATAGTTAACCTTCATGCTCGATTTGGGAAAAGGTACATACAATTTAAAATGTGTCAAAAAACGAAAGTCAACTGATATAAAACTTATATATTTAACATAAAACAAGAAGTGTGTCTGTCGGCCGACAGCGGCCGCCGGTACTAACCAACTACCACCTAGCCGAACTAGCGCGCTACCACGACACGCACCATCGCGCACTGTGTAAAAGAAAAACACAAAATAAGACACTATTTATTTAAAATCTTACAATAGTGGAATAAAAAATAATCAAGTAAAAAATCTTGACATGAACTTGAGGAATGACGTATGTTTGGTGCGTGAACTCTTCGTCACAAACGTTAATTATATTCTCTTCGGATACTAACACGGCATGCCGCTAGGTGTCGCCCGCGCCCGCTGTGCCCTTGCTCCGGAGGTTCTTCAGCTCGAAGCTGCGCAGCGGGTCGCTTTGACGTGCCTGGAACGAATATGTGACATTTGTTACATTTTTTAAAAACTTAGATATCAGCTCAGTGGTCGTGAGTAGAAGAAATTTCACGTCCAGAAAGTCAATAAATAATGTGAGATTCCTTCGTAAAGTGTGAAATCCTGAGCAATTAACTAATAATTATTTTTAATGTCAAAAACCAACAAACGACCAAACTGGTCGCCGTCCCGAAGATGTCACCAATAGCAAAGGCATCACCGATGCATCGCTGGTCAAGAAGGAGAAGAAAGAAAGAACTGGCAAAACAATTGAACATGTCTCCACCTGGGTCAGTTAGCTGAGCAGGCTGCTGCTACAGACATATCACATATTTGATATACCAAATAGGTGTTAGCAAACAACCTCAACTGCAAATAGGTGCTAGTGAACAACAAACTGACCTGATACTTATGTCTCTTGGCGCTGCCATAGTTGCCAGCTTTCCTTTTCTTTGGCTGAGGTTCCTTGGGAGCCTCCGTTTCGGGCTCGGGCTCCTCGCTGCGCAGCGCTGCCGGCAGCAGGTACTCCGGCACGTGCGCCAGCTGCGGCTGCACGCGCACTGTATGGAGCGCCTTATCGCGCCGAAGCGCCGCCAGGTCACCGGGATTCTCCTCGAAGTAACCCTACAAGTGAAAAGCAGTTTTAATATCTTGGCATTGGATGTTGTCCTAGAGGATTTCGAGGAATATAGTCAGAGAGAAGATTAGTCGTTCATCAAAATGATATGTTCATATGGTGTCATCATGTGAATTTCTAAATGTCGCCCTGTCATTGATAAAGAAATCAATCGACTAAAGACGTGAAGATAGTTTGCTAGTTGTACATGAATAAAAGTTTGACCTGCAACTTCTTGCAGTTGATGAGCTCCTGCTTGATCTCCTTGAGGCGCGCCTCCCGCACGGCGATGCGAGTGACAGCGCGCCACGCGTCTCGCGACCGGTACCGGAACCCCTCCACTTCCTCCAGCGCGAACTCATACTTCCTGAAGAACATATAAGTTTTTAGTCGACGTCTGAAACGTTCTCCATTACAACTACAGGGTTTGAAGTGGTGAAAGGTGTTTCAAAAAGGAAAATTAATCACCAAGTGAGGTATCATGGCTTTGCTACGACTGTTAGTGTTTGAGCCTTATATAATAATCTCTTCTTCTTCTTATATCTAATATATAAAAATGAATGTTTGTCTGTATGTCACTTATAGAATCGTAAACGACACTTAATCGTTTGATGATCTCTAGCAAAGTTGTTGTGTATGAGCCCATAAAGGTTTCTAAATTGATACGACCAATTTTTGTCAGGTGGCGCCACTGTCATTACAAATAATTTCATATATTTCCGTGGCAGCTCGTGTTGGCGTAGCAACTCGCGCAGGGTTCAGCTAGTAAATTAAATATAATTGTATAATGCCTTGTAAGTGTCAGTGTTAGAAGTCTTTACTATAAATCCTTTAAGATATATGATATGACTCCTTCCCATCCATAAATAAACCTTCTGAATATACATGGAATCATGCAAAATTAAACTTACTGTATAACTTGGTGTCCATTGAACCCTTTTGACAGGTGCTCCTCAACAGCATCCATCAGCTGCTTCTCTTTCATCGCCACAAATGATAACACTGACCCCTGCACATATGCCAAACATTAACTGTAGCCACTTTAAAATTTAATCAAGTTAAAAGTTGAATTATTCAATCAGAACATGTCGTGAAAGCTCTCCATTGGTATGACCTCACAATTATCTTCAACAGTGATCATAATTATTTAGGGCAATTTACGTAAAGTTTTAAACATTCCTTCTAAATCACTTCATGTATTTGTGAAAACCTCTCATTAAAGATCTCTGCACTCCCTGCCCACTCATTTTTATTCCGCTTGTACTTAAACACAAAAGTAGGGAGTACTAGCAGTAAGTAGGACACAAGTAGCCATGTGTCTGTAAGCTACCATCTACCCAAGTGAAATGTATCATCTTTCGATTTTAGTGTCGGAGAGCCAGGAAAAACGCTGATTCCTTTGTTGTTGGGCCATATTTGCTTTATCGAAGCACTCACCATGACCACATACCATCAGAAGGCGTGTTTACTAGTTTATCAATAACATTAATTTTATTAAAATTACTCTAGCAATATTGTTATGTATTTTATGTCAGGTTATTGTAATCCAGATAAAAATAACATTTCTTCAACACAACTTGATGTAAGGGAAATGTAGATACGGCTTCATTTACGAAACTCACTTGATTGTTCCCCCTGGCAGTGCGGCCCGCCCGGTGCACGTACGAGGTCACGTCCAGTGGGAAGTCGAAGTTGATCACGTTGGCCACGTGCTGGAAGTCTATGCCGCGAGACACGCCCGACTCTTTGTCGCGTTTCCGTTTTGATTTTTGCTGGAAAATTTATTAACACATTATTAACTGTGATATGTTGGATATTCATGCTACAACTGTTACTTCTTCGAGGCAAAGTGCTCTATGTCATTTTACTGAACCAGAGCAAATATGTCCTATTTATATGTCTAACCTTAAATATTTAATAATATAATCATGGTGTAATTCTGCAGCTGTTAAATAAACCATTCTTTTAGATTACAATTATTGATTTTAAAGCAATTTTATACTCAAATATTTTAGTTTATTATAAGATTTAAATTTGAGATATATTTTGCACATTCATCAACTAAGTACATTTGGTCTTTCACAAATAAAAACATACTCTTTTCTTGTTCCACTCTTCACCCTGCAAGAGCCCACCATCAGGCTTCTCCAGGGCTTTTTCATCTGAGGCCACGATGATCTGATACCTTCCTCTGTTGAACTGATCTACAGATAAACATCTGACCGCTGCTGGTAATTCTGAATTTAGAACACAGGATCCAATTTTAAACTGTTCCAGATATAATTTGAGTCTGAAAGAAACAAAACTATTGTTAGTGTGCATACACTAATCATACAAAATTATTAGTGAAGTACTTAGGGGTTGTTGAAACATATAACTTTGTTGTGATACAGAGGGATTCTACAAAACAATTTCATACTCACTTGTAACATCTATCCACTGTCCTGACAAAAATTATACTCTTTCCCCTGATTAAATTCAGTTTAAGTAAAGCATACAGTATAGCAGCTTTGTCATCCTCTTCGGCATAAAGATGATAGTGTTGGAGCTGCGATGACGGAGCCAGCTCTGGCTCCTCCAGTTTCAGCGTCACTGGATTTCTCAAAACTATCTTTTTCAGACTTAGAACATCGTCTGACAGAGTGGCTGATGCAAGCACTGCTTGGTATATTTTTGGCAAATGACTGAAAATGGTAATGGATAATATTTTTAGTTACTATTATCATTGTGTGGGATAAAATACATTTTTACAGACAGTTGTGTCAATTGTAAATTGGTAAAACTGCCTATTTGTGAATAAATAAGTTACTTACTTCAACAACTCTTTGATTTCATCCTCATAACCAAAAGAGAATACTAAATCTGCCTCATCAACAACCAACATAGCCAGATCATCCTTTAACCTCATGCTCTTGGCTTTCAAATGTGACAATGCTCTGGATGGTGTTGCCACCACAATGTCGGGTTTGTCTGATAAAAGTGATTTCTGAATCTGGGTGTCGCCGCTCGAGGAGATGTCTATACAACGCACTTCTCTAGCACATTTCAATGTCAATTGCCCGATTACTGATGTGATCTGTAAAATAATTCATAATATTGCTAAGTCTCATTTAAATATAGATAAGATAGATGTAAATATAAAATATTTACACATTTACAAAAATGTCATATTGTTTTAAGTTACTCCATAAAATATTCAAAATGCTTAAATTTCAGTTAAAACTTTTTGATGATCACACAATTAAATGGGTTTAATTTGGAAATACTGGAATAAAAAAATTTGCCTAGCTTGAAAATTTTCAAGTACAGGTACTAAGTAATTACTTAGTGCTGATGTTTAAAAAACCTTTGAATTACCTGTCCACATAGCTCTTTACTAGGTGATAGTATGAGAGCTCTGATACACTGCTGTGAACTTGTGTTTTTTAAATTTAGAATCTTCTGTATCACCGGAATGGCAAATGCAGCGGTCTTCCCTGATCCAGTTCTGGCTCTCATGAGGACATCCTTGCCTTCTATAAGGAGTGGTATTGCTGTCTCTTGAATAAGTGTCGGCTGTGACCATGATAACTGTGAGATTGCCTGAAATAAGCTAATTTTATTTTAAAACTATATATTCTCATTTTTTACATTACAATATTCACAGAGTACAATCTCTCTAGTCATTGTATATTAAAATAAACATCATAAACAAAATACATAAATCGTGATGCATCGTGATAAAGACGCAATACACTTTTGATCAAACTACATAAATATGATACATGCATGCATTGTGATGTAAAATATGATCACTTCCCCATTCTCCAAAATAGCATCTACCAACCAAAAGCATAAAATACTGCCAAAGTTAAGTAAAAGAAATACTATCGAATAGAGCTCTCGAGAGTTGGGAATCCTAACTATGCAACAGTTACAAAATTGCTGATGTTTAAAATCATGCCCAGTCTATAACGCTCGAAATTAAGATAGTAATAGCCAGACTTGATACCTTTAGAATACGATCATCCAATTCCATTTCGTGAAACATAACCTTATTTTCTTCCATTTTTATGCGATTACTATGATTATTTATAGGTATTAACAATACTGAAGTTCAATTACAATACTCTTCACTATTTAAAAATAATTTCTTGTACTTGAAACATAATTAATTTAAAACGAACAAATCAGTGTAACATGTGAAATAACCAAAACCAAAATTCACCACGAGCACCAGTTTCGTAAACACTACCACAGATAACTACTTTTGTCTATGTTACTACCATAAAAAAATATTCAACTTCTTTGGGAAAATTCCATGCAAAATGTTATAGACTGAGACGCACTGTCACAAATACATTTTTGAACTATGTTCTATGGAATGGATAGGAAAAAAAACCTAATAAAATGACTGTATAATACATTGTAATATCTCACAAAATTTTATATAAGTATTTAGATTAAAAAAATAAAAGTCTTCTTGCAGTCGTGCATCTAGTATTATCAGTCTTCATTTTAGCTCACAGTAAAATAAATTGTAAATAATAAGTTAATAAATAATACAAGGTCGACAATAGGGCATTGTTAACGCACTAATAAATAATATAATAATCATGTTCTCTGTCGGGCTCCTCTTTCTTTCGGAATTTTCTGCTACAGCAACACTGGTTTAAACGGATCATGATCAAGTATTGAATTAAAATATTGAATACGGCAACTCAGATAAATGGCCGAGTGTTTTCTGCATTGCTCTATTATTATTTTTCAACTGCGAAATAAATTGAAGTTAATCGTAATCTAGTTCGGTATTTCTAAATTCTTCTTTATTAACCATTTCGCGTTAGCATATGTCTCTTCAATCATGTGTTCTTAGCGCCATCGCCATGTTCCACCGCGGATGCGTTACGGGCCGTAGTTCATTGGCTTATGTAAAACTGGAAATGGTGTTTCTTCCGTGAGTGACCGAAATAATAGTGGTATAAGAGTTCGGTGTGAATGTCGGTGTAAAGTTTGTGTATCGATAGTGAAAATGTCTAATTCGACTGCGCAAGTGTTAATGAAAAAAGGCAAAAGGGGGGCAGCTGCGTACATCCATGCAGACTGCGCCAGCGGGTCCCCACAGCACTTGGGGCCGCTGCTGGACGTCCTCTTGAACCCGAGCAAGGCAATAGATGAATGGGAAACCATAGACTGGTGCAGGTGGTTGCTAGCCGGCGGCAGGACACCGGACGAGTTCGCCGCCGTCGGTAAGTTGATATAACTGTACTCTGCTATACCTCTGTTCTTTCTAGGTTATGGCCTGTCGTACCTCGTCACAGCTTCTCACAAGCAAACTCACATTTTACCTAGCTACTTATTACCTATTACAAGTTATTGACGTTTAATGCCCCATAATTACATGAATATTGATACACGTTCACTTCGGTTTACGTACATGAGAGGGGCATAGCTTTGTTGTCACAAGCAAACATTGTATCTGGGTAACAATGACTAAACACACTGAACATAATGCCTTTGTTATATTTAAATTTTAGATTATTTTAAATAAGTTTCTAACAACTTAACTTTATTTACTTCACCAACTTTGTTTCAGTGCACTTTAAATTAAGAATATTTGAATGTCATGGACTTATTTAATAATTATGTGTATTTAGAAGTGGATCTAGGAATAGTGGAATACTAACTACTTCCCCTGACTGAAATTGGAAGAGAGGATATTGTTTATATTTCCATCTACTTCTCTCTAGTATCTTGAACAATGCTAAAGACAAAGATAGGAATATGAACAATCCATCCTTTCATTTCGTTTTGAGATCTCATAGTATTTTTTGTGAATAAGGGGGTTAATGATTAATGTGGCCTGACTGACTGTCACAAACATATCAGCATAATGTATAATGTGTAACAAAATGTGTAATAAAGAATTCTCTTCAACAATGAACATGATATTCTTAAGTAGTCTTAATATTTTGTTATTGAAATCAAACATGCTACAATGAATACATTTTATCATTGATTAAGTAATTTTAAATTTAAAAAAAAATGATAAAAGTGAAGTATAATTCAGTACAACTTATAATATTTTTTTATTACAAAAGTGTTGAAGTAAAATCTAAGTCATGGTGATAATATTCGTGAATATAATATTATGCAATAGGTGTGTTCAGTTATAGATGACTTCACAGAAACAACACTTTAAAGATGTATTATTTAGAATTGGCAATACTTACACAAAAACTAAATAATAATGTATTATATGAATCTATTTAATAACTGGAAAATTATTATTTGCTTCAAATATAATTTGTCATTTAAGACACTTGTTCTGATATTCAATTTAATTTAAATTTATTTTCTTTTTTATTTTTTGTAGGTGTAAATATATACAATTTTTAATGACCCTTTATGTAGCTGGCAGAGGGAATGATAATTGAACTTATCTTAAAATAAAGACTTCAGTTCCATGCCTAACATTTTGTCCTTAAATTTATTAGCTTTCATTAATATTACTACTTATATTCTTACCATCTTTAGCTGAAACTTGCTGAACTCAGTACAACCCTCTTGTTAGAGTGAGCCGACAAATTACTCGTCATGTTTTGAATGCGGACATAATATCCACTTCTCACAGATTCAACAATACATTGATTATGTCTTTGATGTGTTGGATATCTATAAGTGACTTTAGCTGCTTACTACTGGGTGGACAGTCAGCTCATTTTTCGGCTATTTAGCATTTGAGCATATTTAGAACATTGTAAAGTAAAGGTATTTCTTTAGTATGTTAAAATAAAAAGAATATGTAGGTACTTAAATTTCAGTATTTTTTATTTATATTCAACTTTACTATTACTATTTGCGTAGACAATTGAAGTACTCTTTATCTTTGTGTTTATTTGGGATATTCAATTCAATAAGCTTTTGTTTTCAAAACTTAAAAAAAATAAAATGAAATACAGATAATAAAGGCTCACAACATGATGTTCCAAATTTGATTAAGATAATAATGATTTAACTGCATAGGGTATCATATTTAAAACAATTTTTTTATGTCTATATACTTAAAAATGTAACACCTCTTGTGCAGTAGAAATGTTGAAGATACATCCTTCTATAATTGCAAATTTATATATACAAA
The DNA here is from genome assembly GCA_018251375.1 of Calpodes ethlius. NCBI lineage: Eukaryota > Metazoa > Arthropoda > Insecta > Lepidoptera > Hesperiidae > Calpodes > Calpodes ethlius. Next base: position 13,850 of record DWPA01001855.1, read on the forward strand.
AAGAGCTCCACTACTTTACCATTGGGTCATAGCTAGCACATGTATCAATAATGATGTCACATACACTAATTTCATTAAATAAATTATTACTTAGGTAACTGGTGCCAAATCACATACAGTTAATGCAGTATTAGTGGTATGTTTTATTAAAAATACATTTATGTTCTATTTTTGTCTATACAGTAATGTTAAACTTCTTTTGTTTGTACACTATAAGTTAATCCTCCTTTCTATATGGATGCCACAAGGGATTCCTGCATGTTTGGTTGCTTCAATCCGAAGTCCTCTGCCATGAGACAGCCTAAACAAAGGCCTAAATCACACAGGCGGTGCTCTTAGTACATTGCAACCCATTTGTTTTTGAAGAGGGTGAGCTAGTTCTCTCTTAACACTCTCTTTACACAATTTAAGTCTCCTAGGCTCTTTTAGGCCTGGTCACTTTGTCCACATGAAGCTGTAAAGGTTGCTGCGAATAACAGCATTAATCCATTAGAACAAGACTGTTAGTTAATTCAAATTCAAAATCATTTAATCACATATATTTATATTTAACCAGGACTATGATGTGCTATTATGCAGACAATTTAGCCTGTTAACTTATTAATATGTAAGCAATCAGTTATCCCAGGTCATGTATTCTCATTAAGATGATTGTCTAGTAATTATACTTTTATATGTTAGTATTATGAAATATATTTTTTCACAGCATTCAGTCTGAAGAGACTCTTGATAGTAAGAGGTTACCACTGAATTGGATATTAAGACCACAAGCTGCAACATAGCATTGCTTAGAATGGGTTTATTACTTTATTACTAGTTCTCACATATGGCAAACTAGCACATAAAAAGTAAACAACTGTCATTACTGACCTATGGCTAATTTTTGATATGTAAGGAAATATTATTTACAAACTTAAATTTTACATTATATTTTTATATATGCTATAAAATATGTTATAGCAAGACAGCTTGTATCTTTGCAATCATGTCCACTTGAATGACTATGTCACTGTTTACTGCAATCAGGTAATTACATAACTATGAGTATCAATTGCACCTACACATACCAATGTTTAGTCTCTAGGTGACTTTCATGAGTCATAACTCGTAGCAGGACTAAACTGTCCTTTATCAATTTATGTAATTATATCTCTGCAAGTGTTTCCTAAACAGGGTTTGAATTTATAGAGATAATTATTTTCTTTCTTAATTGCCGTGATAAATTTCACATAATTATAAGACATTTAATATTTGACTTACATTTTGAATGCCTTACTAAAATGAAATGTGAAATTTTAAGCAGAGTTATTTACAGTATTTAATATAAAATGATAAATTATATTATCATTATATTTATCATGATCATTATCATATTTATCAAGATATTTACTAATTACACTTATCACTTTGAGAACTGTTTCTAAACACATAACTTTCCATCAACTTAATTATTGTGTATACATACATTTTGACATATATTATTGTTTACAAGTCTATAAAACCAAATTGTCTGCTTGTCTGCTTTATTAAACCAATGCTTCATTTGTTATTACTTACAGAGAACTTCTTAACAGGATACATTTAAGAGTATATTCTTACTATTTTATGAATGAAGATATGTGTTGTTCGTACATAAGAATGCAGTACATGATGTACACAACAATATATTATATTTTAATGTTATAATAATTACAAATAATTCGGTTGTAATTGTAAGCAATGATATCTCCTTTTGTTTGATTGCCTGCATGATTTGAATTTGAATCACACACCTTTATCTTTCCCCAATTCTTTACATATTAAAAATCATTATAGTTTTCTATGGTGAAGGAAAATGTTCCAAAAAACTTGTGTACCTAAGAGTCCTCAATAAAGTTCTCTAAGATATGTGAAATCTGCGAATATGTACTAGTCTAATGTAGTGAGGTATGGATCTTAACTCTTCATTGTAAGAGAAGACTTGAGCATAGTAATGGGAGAGTTATGGTTTGTGATAATGGTTGATGACACAATCATGAAATTGAAACATTACCGATGGATAGGGTTTTGTAGAGCTGATAGAAGTTAGAAAACTGACCTGTCAACTAATAGTTTCACTCGCAATAAACCAATTTATTATAACCCATCATTCTTGCATGTCACAACTGTATTCTTGCAAATTTTTATGAAATATATATACATAGGACATACCTACATACTGGTAATTGTTTTTCCATATAATTTAGTTACTTAGTAATATGTATAATGTGACAACAAAACCACACACAGACAAGTAATAAAATATACTTAAGAATGGAAGTATTGTTTCATTGTGATGCATTAAATATAGATGGAGAATAATGTTCGAGTGCACTTCGCTCGCATTGTTTGTTTGTATATAGCCGCCATTTTGCCCTTTTTCGTATTACCAATGTCGCGTACCAGCTGTGTTTGCTGGCGACCTTGCTGGAGTGATGATGTAAACTTGTACGCAGTAGAACTATTCGTACAATCGCACCTCCGTTATGGTTCCTGTGGTACACAGTAATGATTGACTTACAGACCTGATCGCATTCATGTTACCCCAGGAGCTTATCCAGGTCAGATCGTCTGACTGGGTTAAGTTAGGTCACGCGGGCGCCTATTGCCTTTATATATCCCATTCTCATCATTGTTATAATATCAGGACTGTATGTACGGCTGTACTCACGGCATCTTTACCATATGTCTATAGCAAATTATATTAGTATTAATTAAAGCAGACGAAAGTTGTCAATGACGTAAATTCTAGAGATAGATGTATATCAAAGTACCCTAGAAGTCTTTAAGTTAGCGACATTGTAGCATTACAAATCGTTCGCGTGAAGCTGTGGGTGGGTCAAGACTAGCAACTTGCGTGAAGGTCAGGACAAGGGCTGACTCTTAGGTCATACTCTGTTTTTAATCTTTATTAGTGCAACTGTCATCGGTACCTTAAGATTTGACAGTTGTAAAGAGTTCTTTCGTCTGAGAGGGTTTAAGGACTAGCAAATACCCGCTGCTGCGACCGTATGGATGGTAATTGTCGTAGTTTGATTACGAAAATAAAACAACAAAAACAAAAGTAGAAGTCGTCATTATTCACGCAGGAATTCGAACTATCTTGGAAATAGTTCTTAATGGTTGTGATACATTCACACCGAATTTAGTAGCTCTAATAAATATAGATAGTTACGGAAATATATCTGCATAAAAATGATAATATAAATCCTGCTCGGACTCCATCCAGTGGGAATTTCATAATATATTAAGTTAATACGTTTAAGAAAACCTGTGTGCAAAATTCCAAATCTCTATCCTGAAATGTTTGACTAGCCTGGGTTAGTAGTAAAATGAACGCC
>DWPA01001856.1:0-17204 GCA_018251375.1 Calpodes ethlius
CTTATACAGGTCGTCAGGAAGCATAAAAAATAAAAATCAATGTCACAAGGTAATATAAATAGAAAAAAAACTAGATGAACTCGAAAACTATTCTATTACCTTTAATATCGTGATGTACACAGCGGCAGTGCGAAAACGAAATGACATTTCATTTAATTATTAGTATAGGTAGGGTTCTATGTGCCTGATAGTCTGCGTGTAGGAACGCGCGCCGCCTTGCCGCTTGATATGTTCTAACTGGTGCATACACTTTCCATTTTAAAATGTAGTACAATAACTGTTAATCAAAATAATTGATAACTATACTACAACGACAAAATCGATATGAGTGGAGGTATTTTTACACAATATAATTTAATAGAGTAAAAACTGTATTTACCTTGAAAATTTGTACATAGGTACGTAGGTAATATTACAATATTGTAACTATATTGGCCTATGAGGAATACAGTACCTAATTAATTCAACTTTAATCTCCCTGACATTATTGGTGAGTCATTGAATGTCAGTGAACGGTTACATGGTACGAATGACGGCAGACTTTTTATATGTTGATATGACGTTTATTTGTATAAAGACTAAATTATCATTGTTGCATTTTATTATAGGATCATTAATGAAAATTAATGAATCTTATGACAATGGAGTGTTGTCCTAATTTGGTATGTAAGTCGCGTGTTGTGACTCATTTTTGATTAAATATCCTTTGTGGAGAGACAAAGCATGTTTGTTGAAGTATCTCCTTTATATTTTCTCCTTATTATCTAGATACAATCTCTTCAGTTTTATTTGGTTAATACGACAGTAAAAATACTGTTAATGTCAACAACGTATGAATATAAGGGAAATTACAGTGGTAACCACAAAACAAATATAATAATGTTTCCCATCCCAGTCTTTGTAGCTAAGATTGGCGTATTAAAAATAACTCCAGAGTCTAATTGCGCAGTTAGATTTATTTGGTCTGATCTCATGCCACACTTATTAAGACGTCACAAAGCTTATCTGTCACATAAATGTCTGAACAGGCCTTCAGGCAGACTTTTATGTGACAGACTTAAAACATATAGAACGCCAGCGAAGTAACTGACTCAGGTAATGTTTAATTCATGATAGCGTATGATAAGTGTAGCGCACACACGAAAGATTAAATATATATTTTTTTACTTCGACTCTTTTACAAATAGAAATGACAAAACAAAAAAAAAGTTTCAAATTTAAGAAAAAAAAAATATGAAAACAAAAAAGGTTTACATAGGAAGTATTCTATCGTCTACAATTAGAATCCCGGTTCTTTTTTCTAGGATGTTATAATGATGTTAAGGTAGACAGTGGATGTAGTACCACCAGTCAAACTTTCAAACAAAATTCAAACTTTCAATTCAAAAATGTGTGCTCTTATGAATTCTAAGTAATTGCTAATTGTTTTTTTTGATTTTGTTATATGTAGCATTCGTTCTCGTTTTTAGTTGGCTTATTTTATACAATACATAATTAAAATTATTCATGTGGTATTTGTTCATAAATGAAAAAATTGCATTAATCACTTCGTGAAAGTTTAAGATAATTTATATAACAATTTCGATTACATATTCGATCAATCTAGTTTTTACTACAAAATCATTATTAGGACTGTATTAAAAGTAGTGTTGATCCCCGAACCATGAATTATTACTTAAAACTTCTGACAAAGTTCTAATGTGTTATCTCTAGTTTTTCTTGATAATAAATATGTGATTTGTAGGAGCTATCAAGATATTGTTACAGATGATAGAAAATGTTTGAATCGTATTGGTCAGTGATTAATCATTGCTGTCACTTTTTAACTACATGAACAAGACATTTGACAGAAAAAGAAAACCTATACCTTTCATATTAAAAATATTACAATATTTTTCCTCTTAATAGACTATTTACACTTATACTTATTTATATTTATACTAGGACTAATAATACTTAATAGTAAAGTCTCAAATAAATACGTGCATGTAGAATACAATAAATCACTTACAGTCCCTTGCCCAATTCTTTGAATACTAAATAAAAAAACTCTTCATAGGTAAGAACTGGTTTTTGATATACAACTGGTTTTTGCCAACATCTAGTTATTGACCTGTCTGTTAATAGCTTATAAATTTTTAGTGAGACATCAATGTGTTCCTTTTATCTTTATATTCATACATCACATAGATACATCAATAAATGATCAAGACATTTGAGGCACCACTCTCGTATTCTTTGGATTCGAAATCCCTTGTTAGTGAATAGTTTACTCCAATAGTATAATCCTCGCTCCCCTCTCCACAGCCGCCGCGCTCTGCCCATCCTGTGGTGAAGTTCACGTGTTCCAGCCAAGAGCCGATGGTGATTGACAACTTGCCGTTCGACAAGTACGAATTGGAGCCAAGTCCTCTCACGCAGTTCATACTGGCCAGGAAACAACCTACTATTTGTTGGCAGGTGAGAATAAATATAAGTAATATCAAATAATTATGAACTTATTATTTACTTGCAGTGATAGCCTAGTGGTTCGAACATTGGACTCTCGATGGTGGGATTGCGCGTTAGAATCCTGTACGTACCTGTAATTTTAAACGGAAGTTATGCGTGTATTACTAGTTAATTATCCCTTGTTTCGGTAAAGGAAAACATTGTAAAGAACCTGCTTACCGGAGAGTTTTTCATATTGTTCTCGAAGTACTGTGAAGTCTACCAATTCGCACTTGACCAGAGTGGTGGACTATGGCATGTCCCCCTTACACTGTGTGAGGAGACCCAAGCTCCAGCTGAGTCAGTTATGGGCTGAAATGATGCTTTTGAAGACTTTTTTCTTTCTTTGAGTGACAATAATTTACCTTCATCACGACGGGAAGCGTTTTTCTCTGAAATGTTTTTAATATATGTTGGTTTGTGGTGCATTACTTGTTAATTTATTCCTTATGCCCTGCTTTATTGAACGCGTTAGAACTATGATTTTAATAGTGTATTACAGGGTTTTTAAAAGTTGTGAGTTCTGTTAATTTGTTATTAAACAACAAATCAAGTAGATGACATTTTATTTTAATTTACTGTTATGTTATTCCAGGTGTTCGTCGCTAACAGTGGCTGCAAGAACTCTGAAGTTAGCCAACCCTTTGGCTACCTGAAGGCGTCGACAAATCTCACGTGTGTCAACCTTTTCGTGTTACCGTACAACTACCCGGTACTTCTGCCTCTGCTCGACGATCTCTTCAAAGTCCACAGATGCAAGCCACCTGCAGAGTGGAAGCTGGCGTTTCAGCAGTACTTAGACAGAATGCCATCTTATTATGTAACGGTGAGATCTTTCTGTCATGATTATGGAATAAGATGTTGAATATGATAACTTTAGTATTCCTCACTAAGAATAATTTAAGTTTGTGATGTGTTGTATCTTTGAGATGCTTATTCAAATGGTGTTTTTATTTTTATATAAAATGACTCTGTAATTATCCATTTAAAGAATCACTGTTAGTGAATAAATACTAATTATTTATAGTCAATATATATATTGATTACACATGGTATAACTGTCGTATGTATATTTTAATTCATATTAAGTAACTTTAATTAATATCAATATTTTTAAATTTTCAGCCTCTCCGTAGAGCACTTACCAAGATGGGGGCATCCGCGCCGTTGGTCCAAAGTCTGATTCCCGACACTCAAGACAACTCTCTTAGCTTTTCTGTACTGAATTACTTGAAAAGACTGAAGAACCAAGCTAAGATTGAGTTTGAGAAACTTTGTGCGGATGTCATCAATAAGGCTTCCAGTAGTAGTAATCAAAAGGTATGACTTATAATAATATTTAAAAAATAAAAAATAAAATGTATCTTATAATTAGTTAATTTACATTAATTATGAAGTAATAACTTTTATACAATTTATATTGCTTTGATACAAATGTATGTATCATGGATATGTAATAGAGAATATTCAGAATATAAACTTTTCTTTTCACGATGTTTAAATAATGTAAATTTAGTATATATTGTATTTTATTATAAAATTCCAGATAGCGGAGAGTGTTCGAGTGATGCCGAGGTCCCCGCTCAAGAAGGACCTAACAACGCACCCCTGTTTAGACAAGTTAGATAAGTTTACGGCGTTGCGTGACCAGTTGAATGAGTTCGGTGGATTCGTGGTGGGACTGTCCCGAGGCCGGCATAAAGCGCAGACACACACCTATCGGAACCCTTTTGACATACAGCGGAGAGATTTATTGGATCAAGTAAGATTGCTTTTAAGTCAGTTTTAATGTTTTATGTAAATGAATGAAGGGGATATTTATGTTAAGTCATGTTTGATATTGGTTTAAATGACGTATTGGAAAAGATAGCCATTAATTTAGTACAGGCTCTGGCTTTTTCTGCTTAAGTATAAAGACAACATAATTTTAATTGAGTTACAATCTTAGTACACAATCCATATAATATTAAAAATAATATTGATACATATTGACAAGTGAAAATTGTATCTTTTAAAACATTTTTGTTTAGCTTGACCATATATATATAGTCTAGGTTCAAATCTTTGTTGCTGTGGCGACATAGCACTATACCTCGCATAGTGATGCCACGCTTAACTTCAGTCACGCTATTGACGTGTTCTGCAATGCTTGCATTTGCATTACTCAAATCCGTCTAACTTCGATCACTCCCCAGAATTGATGCCTTATCTAGCGACAGACATAAGTATACTAAAATACATCATGAATAGAGTGGTAAAATAGACTCCTCAAAATTAGGGTCAATGGCTTCAATTTGATGAATGCAATATATTCTACTTAGATGCGAGGGTTTTAAGATATATGCGAATTTATAGTTTTCTAAAAACTATAATTCATTTTCCTTCAATTTTCCAGGTGGTTCGAATGCGAGCGAACTTTCTACAACCGTCGCTCGCGCACACGCGGCTAGTCGACGAGGACAGCGTTCACTCGATGCCAGTGGCGCAGATGGGCAACTATCAGGAATACCTTAAGCGGATGACGCCGCAACTGCGTGAGATTGAGTCGCAGCCGGTGCGGCAACATATGTTCGGCAACCCCTTCAAGATAGACAAGGTATTTGGTGTTTGCACTTGTGGGGTTGGGATAACACAAATTCGCGTATTAAAAATCTGTTGTGGCTCGATGCTTATACCAAAGATATTAATGGGATGTTTCTAAATATCAAAAGTTGTGAACTGACATTCTTGTCACATTGCATGTGAGTCCTCCTTGGTTCATTATATGTATACCCTACTATTCATATTTGTATTTAAGTATTCCTATTTAAAGTGTGTGAAGTCACTTAGATAAGGTTTAGAGGTCTGCAATTAAAAAAAATAAACACTACTTCTTTATATTTAAGGAAATGGATAGTATTTGTCATTGAATACGTTTATTTAATATTTAATATATTCTAATATTTAATAACTACTCTAAGATTTAATATAAGTAGTTTGCGTTATTAAAATTTTTAAATCTATTTTTATATACATATTACAAACATCAAAACCATGTACGTATGTTATTATTATATACTTTTATGTTGTGTTTTAGCGGATGATGGTAGACGAGGCGGATATCGATCCATTGGGTGCGGTGCGGGGCAGTGGGAGCGGCGGGGGGAACAAGCGCGGCTCGGACTCACCGCGTGCGGCTCCTCCGAAGCGCAAGGCTGGCCCTCTGCCCCACCACGTGGTCGCGCGGCGACCGTCAACGCCCACCTTGTCCCCCGCCTCACCTTCACCCCCGCTCTCCCCCCTGCCGCCCAGTGTTACCCCCCCACCAGCCGCGCCGCTCTCACCAGTTACGACGCGAAGGCCAGCTTCGCCTCTCGCGCCTGCACCCTCAGATCTACCGTCAGGACGACCCCCAGAGGTAAGTCTGTAACAATTCGTCATATTCTCAATTTGTCCTATGCATAAAGTTTACTATATTTAAGAAATGGGAAACTTCAGATACTACATTTACTCTCAATATTGATACAAACTTTCAAAATAAAATTCTTACTATTTATAATATTAGTATCGCTGATGTCCATGATCAGGCTTCACCTTTCAGGTGGATGAGTTACCATTAGCTAGCATACCACAAACATGAAAACTGTATGTTGAATAAAACTTTATTTCTAGTAGCTTTAAAATACATATATTAAGTTCATTATTTATTTATCAGTTTCTGCCAGTGTGATGACTGACTTTATTATTTTTTGTAAAGTAATTATTATGTTCTAAAGTAAATGACAGTGATTTTTTAATATAGTTAATAATATTTTTTAAATGTAATGTAGGTTACGTGCAAGTTGCAGGAGCCGCCTAACGTGGATAGCGGTGGGTCGAGCAACAGTTCCACGCCGTCAATATCCCCCGCGCCGTCCTCCGCGCCACCCAACTTGCCGCCCGTCGTCAAACCATTTCTCAACGGAGGTATATATATTGTCTTACTTTCCTTTTATTATTCCAATTAGCAGTGATAGCTGGTGGTCAGAGTGATGCCTGCCCGAATTTGGGGACGTGAGTTGGAATCCTGCACGCAACTCTAATTTTCAAAGAAGTTATGTGCGTATTACAAGTTAATATTCACCAAATGAAGAAAAACATCCTAAGGAAACCTGTACACCCGAGAGTTTTCCATAATGTTATCAAAGGTGTGTGAAGTCTGCTAATCCGCACTCGGTCAGCGTGGTAGACTACGTAGTCAACCGTAGCCCGTAGGCCGTAGTCCCGAGCCCAGCAGTGGGACAGCAATGGGCTGTAATGATGTTGACGATGATTCCCTAGTGCTATATTGAAAATGATCAATTGCGGTATATATATCAAGCCATCTAGAATACGTATTAGGTATGCAAAATAGATTTTACGTCTTATGTACTTTTATTAGTATGCCACAAAGATCCAAAGAAATAATATTCGTTCATGTGAATTATCCCCCAAAATATAATCTGCTATGTCACTAATTGTGTTCTATGATATGATTTCCTTGTTATCAGTATTATATAACAACAGTAATTAAATCAATATATTTTTGGGATACAATGATAACATATAATTTAATAATATAAGTAATAAAATAAATATGTTCCAATTTAACTAGAAAATTACAAAAATAGTACTTTAATACACTAAAAATACACCTGTAATCGTCGAATTCCCTTGTCTACTGTCAACCCTAAAAGAAGATAGGAGAAGAAGGTACATTCCATTGGAACTAAATTCAAATTCATAGGATAAAAGGAAGTAATTTTGAGTTAGTAACATAATAAATTAAAGTTATCAAAAAAAACGACAGCTTATAACGTGTGATATTTATTGCAAATAAATTTACCACAATCGTGGAACCATTATGAACAGTGATATTACTTATGATACCTATTTGTTTTAATATCTCTTTGGACATAATAATATTATCCTTGACAGGAAACTGAAATAGGAGAAATAATCAATTTAAGTTAGCCAGTTTCCTTCCTTTTACATGAGAGATATTAGTCAAGTGTACAAAGTAATTGATTAATAATTTTATTTTTTGTTTAGAAACATGAAAGTAACTTGTACCTTTTATAGATGTAGATGTAGGAAAATAAATTTATTATTATTTATATAAATAAAGTTGTAAGATTTTAAACTAAATTAGGCTTAGTCTGAAACGAAACATTATATTGTACTCATAATTTTAATTATCTTTTAACATTTCATATCAAAGAAAAATGGGAAACAAAACTTAAAACATAATTTTAAATTGGAAAGTTTAAGTTTGAAATTACAGGCTCGGAATCTTCGTAGCAACTTTTTTTTTTTTACATTATGTGAATAATAAAGAAGAGTTCTGAATAAAGAATAATGTACCTAATAATATTATTTTATAGTCATGAAGTCTAGCAGCGTCATCTAGTAGTAAAGTTTGGCAGCGTTCTTCGTAATGCCCAGGGGCACATCTTTGTGAACGTGTGTTACCGACTACGTTAAAATCTGCTTATACTTGCAAGTCTGTATACAATATTTAATTTCCCGTTTATTAGTGTATCAATCAGTATCAAACTGTTGGCCAAATCTGTGTAGTGTCAATGTTAGTGCACTAATTACCGCGTTAGGACTCAGATGTGGAGATATCGTAATAATTAAATTTATTCATTCATTGTAACAGATGCGTATACGACAATGGGCGGGAAGTGTCTGCGATCGCCGTCGCCGCCGAGCGAGGCGATCATGCCAGTGCAGCCATCGTCCGCGTCGCAGGACACGCACGAACTACAGATCAATGCGATACTGCAGGGAGTCGCTGCGGAGAATAACTCTGGTACCAAGAAGAAGAAACGAAAGGTAGGCTCGCGTTTTCATCGTTATTATTATATATCATATAACGGCTTGTCACGGGCCAGCACGAGTTCAATTAATAAAAAAAAAATGGTCTGTCACTGAGCGATAACATAACATTCTACAGCTAACATTTAAAATATTCCAATTAAAACTTTGGATACATTGATTGATCTTATATTAAAATTGAAAATAATTTATTCATATAATATAGTTTATGAACACAATGATGCTCTTTAACATTTTATACATTATAGGCTTTTAGCTTTTTTATGTAAAAGAAGAAATACTTGACGACCCTCTGCAACACATTATTTTAACTATTATCTATGTATCCAATAAGTAGATGTTGCCCGTGGCCTCACTCGCATGTGAAAATGTAACAACAATTAAAAGGTTGTCGATTCCCCTCTATCATTGGTTGCTAGGCAACGCTTTGTTGTTAAACACTTTCTTTAATTTGGTTGAATTATACATTATAATCGATGTTCGCACAGAAATAAAATATATTTTCACGGTGAAAAGTAACCTATGGCACTTTTGATCCACCCAACTTATCTCCACACCACTCCGCTCCGTTACGCCGTTAAAGAAAGACATTTATAATATTACGATAGATATACATAATGTATTTCATGTGAGGTAAAAACTTTTTTACTCCTTTTTATAAAGGCTGCATGGAGAAGTGTTGGAAGCTAAATTTTATATTAGGTGCTTAATATGTGTTATAACGACAATTATCAAACAATTTCATTCACATCAATATATCATTCTGAAATGTCACTGTAAAGTTACCTTTTGATAAATTTAATTATAGTCCAATTTCGACTGCAGAGCCGGTAATAATTACGCGAAAAAAAATCTTATCTGATACATTTATTATTTCTACGCGTCCTTGTCTACATCTTCGTTTTGTTTAAGTCAACTCTTTATAATTTGTATGGTGCACATAACAGGTGTACTTTAAATATTTGCTAGAACATTTCTGCAGGTAAATAACCGCAATATCATAAGTTTATAAGTATAATATTTATGACAGAAGCTGCCACCACCAGCCCCCATACTACCACCGCAACCGTCTCGCGCTGAACTCCTGAAGATCCAACGACATAACTTGGACGTGCGCGCTGAAGTTTTCCGTGCTGTACGGAGGCCGGGGAGAGGTATGTAGTTGAAACATTATTTTCGTGTTAACCTTTACATCGTTAATAGTTACTATAGGACTTACACATCCAGGATCCCGGGGTTACTTGTATGGTAGTAGCGTATTAAGTTCGCTCGATTAGCTATCGCCGACCGCTGTAGTCAACTGTCAAAAGGATTGTACGATTTTGGTCGGAAGAATATGACGCTGAAAAATTTTAATGTGTTACAATGAAATTTTGATTTTGATAAAAACAAAAGCTCGTATTTTCTTTTACAGATTTCACAAAGCTTTTTGAAACACTGAAATTATTAAAAGGTACTGTGGAGATGAAGAAAGACATGGTACGAGAAACGATAACGGAAGCGTTGAGGTTTAAAAGGAAGTTCCTCGCTCAACTATTAGAGAACTTCTTGGCGGCCTTGGAGAAGAATGGTAACAGTGCCTCGGTCACTATAAATAATATGACGAACTCTATGTACGGTCATTCGAGCAGTCATAGCTAATAGCATATACAACTCTAGTGAATGTTGTTAATTTTATAGAATAATAAAATTATTGTTCACCGTGAAGTTTCAATCTAATCTTAAAGCTCGGAACACTTAACTAATTTATGTTTAAATTACACTAGTATTATTATTTGTCTCAATCTCAATGTGAAGTAGTATATCTGACTTAAATGTGACTTAAGAAAGCCTACTTCTGAACACTGTCCTGCCAATTTCTCCATAAGATTGTTATTCTTAACTAAAATCTTGTAGAATTTTGTCTCAGTGTGTAACGGTTTCTGTGTTGTTCAGAGTCGGTATAGTCTTAACATCCGCCTTATTAGAGGTATTTTGTGTGTGTATATGTAATACCAAACAATCTACTAAGGTAAATAAATAGATACTTAAAACTATTGTTTCATAATAAACATACATTTTCTAAATAAATTATTTTATATGTGCACTTTAAAGGCATTTAATTTTGAATACCATTATTCTGATTCTCATGTACTAATTCCCGAATGTATGAATTTAAGGTTTATGTCAAATGATTTGATTCCATTGTTTGGTTGGTTGGACCATTTTCTGTCATTTTATCTTGTTGGAAATGTGGGAGTTATATAGAGCAATAAATGAAGATTATAAAATAATATGGAGTGTATTACCGATAAATGACAGTTTAACTGAATCAAATGTAAATAGCACTTGTAAATATTAGATTAAATTATTATTACCAATGAGAAGGATGTGTGTGATGCCACAATGCATCGGTGTTAGGGGCCATTAGTTTGATGGGACAGTTTAGAATCTGATAGTAATAATTTAGCATAATTTGTACTTATGTAATAGTGCAAGATAAATTCATGATTTTTATGGAGTACAACTGGGCACGATCGGGCACAAGATTGATGTAGGTATTTCTAATTTTTTCAGATTCCATATCGAGCCCGTCAAGCTAATGTCAAAGGGTCAATTGTAAAGTGTATATATCATTTTATAAATAAATTATGATCCTTTTTGGATTTTATTTTGTGTTTCATTCGGTCACCTGATTTTAGGGCCCCAACTTGTTATTGTCTCATCTCTATTCTTCAGTATATTTTTTAATTAGAACATACATATGTTTTTTGCCTTTTATAATTTCTGTAGATTTTTTTTAATCAACAGACACATAATTGTGCCAAGCCATGTCTAAATAACCTAGTTTTTAAAAATCGTACCCCACTAACAGGGCAGATCTGGCAGGACAGCCAGCGTTACACGATTCGTATGGAAATGAAGCACAGTCGTGTATCGAGAAACCTCTTTTCAAAATTTTCTCTTTCATTCATTTCAGCTACCATTTACAGCTCAAGAATTGCAGCGCATTTGCACTTAGTGGAGAAACTAATCTTTACAATTAATTATCAGAAGTTCTGAATCCCAAAAGATTCTAATGGTTGCTATGATTTTTCCGGTCCCTTGTCACACTCCTATTTAGGTGATGGTGAACATTTTTTTATGCTATGGTATTGAGTCCTGCGTGGTGCAATGGCTACCAGACCGTTCAACGAGTCCTGGTATCGATCCGTATTGATGCTGGTATTGTAACGTTATTAAATATTATTTATTTCAAACACTTCAATAAATCATCCTTATGGCCTGTGCCCACGCATCGCGACGCGACATGTAACGTAAAAAAAGTAGCTGTTCCTACATTTGGTCTACGTTACTTTGCACTTGTGTGTTGCGTGTATCACGTGTATAAATATCGATGAGTCGCAAACGACATAACGTTATTTCGTAAAATTTTGTTGAGTGCGATGCTAGCAAAACTACCTATCAACGTTTACATACAGATGTCTGTTGGTGCTCAACTTCTGGTCCAGGGGGAGTAAAACAGTTTTTTCCCCTTGGTGGGACGCGTAACTATGAACTTTTATGGACAAAAGCAGGTTCGTACTGGAAGGCATATAAATTCCAAATTCCAGCATCCCTCCTCTCCTGACTCCACCTTGCTAGTCTCATATCAACATAGTCGCGCATGAGTAAAAGAACCACCTAATTAGTAACAGTCATCCATAGATTTCAATAATACCAGAAACTTTACCGAGACATTGTCAAAGATGAAATAAGGAAATCGGAACCTGCAATTTGGCAATGTTCTCCGACACTCCGATACCATAAAACTAGCTCAATGTGTGTCTGATCACTAGTATTGTAAAGACCCGTTGTGTTAAGTTGATTGAATATTGAATTCATCATATATACACGCTAATGCTGTTTTTATGTATTTCTTTACATATCCAACACCGTCCATTTACCTGAGAGGTGGAGGGGTTCACTTGATTCTGATTAAATTTAGCACTTTAAAGCTTAACTGCTCGCTTAATGTATGGTATTCGCATAAGATATTTAATACCTATCCAACGACACCCCATACTTTGAAGTAGACGAAATAAAAGAGATCCTTGGAGTAGAAAGGTAGGTGCCTACTGTAACTTTTTTAACTGTAATTTTATCTATTCCAAATTACAGCTACCTAGAAGATACTAAGGGTCTTTGAGCTAGACTGTGGACAGATTGACATGACGAAACTATAAGGTTTCTGTTATGGTTAGTGAACCTTCAAAGCTATAGTAACTTTTATAAGGAGATGGTATCTAAAGATTAGTCCTGTCATACAAGACTAGGAAGGGAGGTTGCTTGGACTTGTGAATGAATGGAGCTGATTGTAGCCCGTTATTTATGCCAAAAGTATTCAACAAAAGAAGGTGATAGTACATATCAGCAAAAAATATCAGCAGGTATTATAACAAAAAACCTAAATGATTAAGTTATTTTAATTTTTCAATTTTTAAATTAAGAATGAAGTATGATATACTTAACTAGTTTATACGTAAGCGTGATGAAAAAAATGAGAAAAAGATAAAAACGTAGGGTAACCTATATCACAAAGCCTAGGTTGTTATAAGTAATATTTTACTAACATTAGAAAACAAAAACAAAAAGTAATCTCAATGTTCCAAAATTGACGTTACCTCTCATACATGTACATGTTTCCTTTCATAATAACTAGAGGGTAGAATGAATGGAGAACCCCTTAATTACGTTTGTGTAAGATGTGCATAGCTCTTCCACCTGTACCGATGACTCGTGCAATACCGTTTTGGTTGAGATAAAGTGAAGCGGTGTAATCACTGGCACAGAAACTGTTTAATCCTCTCAATCCTCGGGCTCGCCGGCGGGGCTTTCAATAGCTTTGTCAATATTTTGCAAATTTGTGCCAACTGGAGCATAGTTGTCGACGTTCGTCGAATTATCGGCTGCTGTTGTTATTTTAGGGATCTCTTCTTTGTCTACGTACACTACGTTAAGGTACGTAGGTACCCATGATTGAAGTTGATAATATAAGTCGTAATAAAATCAAACCAATTTCATCGAAAAGTATAATTTAGTTTACTTTACTTAAGAAAAAATAACAATAGGTAGGTAGGTAATTAACTATTAAATATGAGACTAAGCGCTGACAGTTGGTGGTTTGCGTAACAATCAAAACTTGTGACAATCTAGGAACTGATAGAACTTGTCACGATATTTCCTCAGCGCTACTGTGATCTGGAGGGCTCGACACGTTAATTCGTTGACTCTGGTTATTATAATTCGATAACAGTTGTAAAAATCTCATCCCCTTTAAGTAGTGGGCCATTAATACGTTGGGCCCAATAAATATTTATTTATTTAGGTAGTAGGTACTCAAACGAACCCTTCATTTAGAATAGGCACCACAGTAACAAAGCAGCAACGTAAAGCTAACAATCACAGACGACCGAATGGGTCTGTGACTGCACTGCAATAACATTCATAATGTAAATTCAAAATTGGATACGAGCTCACACTTCGGACACTACTGCAGTGCTAACAGACAATATTGCAAGAAAATTAGTAAGGCTAACACAGCTACGTTCAGGTGTTTGCAACGTCTGCGAAATTTAATCGAGTCAAAAATTCAGTATGAGTAGGTTGGAACAGGGTAAACAAAACTATTTATTTAGTTTCAGTTATGTAAATATAAAGTTATATTTGTTTTACCAGAACACGTGTTAATATTTTTAAAATGTAGATGGTATATTATTTTGTTTTGAAATTATTGAATGCTTATGTCAAACAGTGTCAGAAATAAGGAATTCAATTATTAAATGAATTTTATCCTTTACATAATGTATTAAAGTTAATACCAGAAAATCCCGATGGTGGTAAAGAGAGGTGAAGTAGACTGTACTTATAGTGACTACACAACTTTAGGAAAAGTAAGTAATTTCTTCTCCGTAAATAAGTACCTATAACCGTTGCCGAGAAAATCCCCATCTTTCAAATAATAGATACACTTTTAAAACTGGTGCCTAAGTTTAACTCCTTTTAGCGGAGAGCATCATCGTTTTAATGTTGTTGAAATTCACGATATTAGATTCATTTTGACCCAAAAATTCGAAGTGTCAGATACACAAATTCCAGCACAGCTTCGTCTTTGATCTGAATTTTGTTCTTACTGGCTTGAGAGCTCGATAGATACCTCCCGATCACTGAATCTCTTATTAGAAGAGCTCAGCTGTTAACCCAATCGCCGTTGAAGGGCGATCTTTGCCACACTTAAGGACTTAGCAGAAAGGTATAGTTTACATCAATGTAGCTCGGCAAATTCTCTGAAGAAGATCAAAACTGCTACTGACCTGCAATGTCATATTTGTCGGATACCACGGGAATCGTGTTTACGTTGACAACACGGATTTGATTCAACAGTGAACAGGGGTAGGTAGGACTAGAGAGGAGATTCGAAACTGGAATGTGCACATGTTTGGGCTGGTTGATGGTCTATTATGGGAATAGACAATCCTGATGACTTGTATTAAAGTCTCTCAGAAAAACATAAAAACAATCAGTTTCTTATTATAGAAAACAAGGACAATTTGTTTTTCCATAAATGGCTTCATTTTTGCCCTAACAAGAAAAGGTAAGCCTAAAAAGGCTTTCTTGAGATGATAATGTATTACGTATGGCAATCGCGGTTCTAAGCTTTATTATTCTTCTATGTTAATAACACAAAATACTAACAGGGCTTACTAACAAATGACCGACCTTCTTATAGCCCCATTTGAAGTTTGCAGGTAAATTTGTAGGCGGCAGGGACGGAAGGTGGCGTTGAAAGCTCGTTGCTGATGATATCTGATATGAACAAATACATGATCCACAAACCAGGAGAGTTTAAAAATCAACCATTACATTTAATAGATTTATAATTTAGTATATGTAAAAGTAGTAAGTACCTATCTATGATAGGGATACCATATTGAGAATAAATATCCGGCAAATAACATGGTATCAAAGAAAACTATCACAGTCTCGAATCAATTGCCGGGGCAATACGCATGTAATGGTCAATAAAACTGAGGGATTATGATCGCTTCCTTTGTCAATTCGGCAAATCCCGGCTGGACTAGCCCGTGGGATCGCGTGGCTGACTAACGGATCCTTCAATTGCTTATCAATAACAATAACTTTATTGTTATTATTTCGGGATTCACTTTATCAAAGCTTTGAGCTATTATGTATTATATTGATTATTGAAATATAGATAGAGATAACAGACACACGAAAATGCTTTTATGTGGTTAAAAGTTGAAAGAAAAGAAAGTTAAAATGTCATACATACTCCGAAATTTATTTAGAAACAAACAAGAACCTCCACCCCACCTGCTACATGTTCTCACCATCAGCCAGGGTCGACTGGGAGAGAAAGCCCGTAGGCATTAATTCCGCCCTTTGTGAACCCATGTAAGGTATTGCAGTAGAGGAATAATTAAAATAAAAAAATAACATTATTTAAATGAAATTTGCCACAATAAATGCCTAAGTTTATTTATGGTCGCTTTGAGTATAAAAATCGAATTAAATGTTTTAAGTTTCGTAGCAAGACTGCGGACCACTATTAAATTAGGGCAGAATAGTGTAAAATTAGTTGAAATGGATAAATTATGTCCTTTTATAAGAGAACTTTTAAAGATCTATTATCATTGCGCATAATTGCATTTCAACATAGAATATTTCATGGGGATGGTTCCTAATTTGTAGAGGATCATGATCAAGGATCATCAAGATATAATTTAAGTAGACAATATTATAATCACGTTAAAATCACAGCCAAACCGTATTACCACTTTGACTCCTACCACAATTTTAATTGAATTGTGGCCGCAGCAAGCCGATGAGGCCGCATTGTTATTACTTCACAACTTATTATGGTACCAACTGATTGTGCAATCGCGTTATAGGTACTTGAACACAAAAGGTGTTGGTATTATGTGTTTTAACCCATTTGTTCCTGCGAGGCTGACAACAATTTGTGGCTGTGTTATTATGAGAAAATTATGATAATCAATAATTATGTAAATACAACAAGCATTCATAGACTGGCAACTGCGGGGGTGGTTCAGTTCGGCGACCGATATTGGCAAAATTTTATAAACGCCTCTATGTTTCGGATGGGACTCATGGAACTCATAGAGTTGTATATAGGTCCTATGGTTGAATCCGTTGAAAGTTTTATAGGCAGCAATCGTTAGGTTGCGTGGAAAGCTAACAACTTTTGATAATTTCTCAGACCACCCAATAGGAATACTACATTTTTCTACGCACGCGTTATGACGTAATTTTATTCGTGGATGTTTCGGCGGGCCGCTAACTTGCGCCATCACCTCTAATGGAATCGTGGGCACTGTGGTGGAGTGCCAACTCTGTACGTTTCGGCGGTTAGAAGGAGATGCCTGTGTGCGTCGAGAGTGAATAAAAGCAAGTATTTATTAAATCAAATTCAAGATATTTCAACTTTATTTTAATGGTAACCCTCGCAATATTCGCTTCGTTTTGGGAAATCTACACGGTACAAATGTTACTTATTTTTGTCTATTTCTTAACATTTCAACATGCAACAGTGAAAATTGCTAAAGATTTTACAAACCAGCCACAAAACATGCCATGTTTGAAGTAACTTATGTAAATACCATTTAGTTGGAACCGCAAACGCAATGAACAGTCGTGAAAAAGTTCATTAACGTACCTACTACGTACGCGACGATTCTGTTCCAGTCTGTTTCCGTTTTAATGTGTACTGTCTTTTATTTCTGTTGCGCAGGATATTTAGTTTTCACTTTGCGGAGCTGGTAATAATCCACTGTTGTTTACGATAGGAAGGAGGGAGGTTTGTGTGGTTCTGTGAA
>DWPA01001857.1:0-17200 GCA_018251375.1 Calpodes ethlius
GCTTTACAACAGCCATCAAATACCCTGAAAAAGATCAAATACGTCGCACAGCCCGAAAGACATCAACATAAAAATAACCAGAAAAAATTAAAAAAAGGAAAATAAAATGCCTTTAACGATAATTTGTAACGTAATTAAAAGAAACTACGTACATTTATAAAATATATAAATACTGTTATTGTATTGAGCATGGACACGGTTACATTCATTAAATACAGATATATATTTTTTACGAATTTAGAAAGACCAATAGTATTCTTTATTTTTATTTTTGTGACGGGTGTTAATAAATTTTTTTTTATTTTGTTTTTTTAAAAAAAAAAGTGGTTGAGTGTAATGACGACCAGTAAGAATGAGTTGAACTTATATATATTATTTGGTATAAAAAGTTACTTTTCATTAACACTACGACTTTGTATGGAACTGTATTATGTTCCGTTTGTTTTAATATACTTAATATTATTATAATATAATTAAGCTTGTGTAAAATTTTATAGGAATTTACAAACTACTTTTATACAAATGTATACTGACCACGATTCTATTTTAGTTGCGGACTCAACACTCGTAGGTATCGAAGATGTTCCAGACATCGTTAGATTTACATAATTACCTGTCCGTGTCAATGACACGTTAAAAATTTTAGTTTTTAATCATTTAAATACTCAAATTGTAACGATAAAGCTATATTGTAAGATGGCTTAAAATTTCGTCATAATCGAAAATTCGGCTAAGTTATTAAGACTAACGTGGTCAACCTGAAGATTACCCTTTGACTCAGGAATTTTGTTCATCGTAGTTCGCAATACTAATAACTATTTTGATTTTACTCAATTTATCGATCGTATTACACTTATTATCAAATAGTTTTTGTACTTATTCTTTATTTATTTTTGACCAAATATTCGATGGTCAAAAATGAATTAGATACTTAAGTTTAGTAAAATAAGATATTGTTATCTTCCTACTATTACCTAGTTACCTATAATTACAATTATGACGTCATATTTTCCGAGTACTTCACTGGTGTGCTTGGACAGGTCTCTATTTACTTAGAGGCCTATAATTGACGCGTACATTCATCATCTTCAAATTAAATCATCATTACATGCCATATTTTTTCCTTGTAAGGTGTGAAATCCATTATTCTAAATTACTGAGTTTCTAAAGAACTCTCAAGATCAAGGTTACGACCTTTTTGTTCGCTAACGCAAGTGATATTCGATTTTTAAGACGCAATAGCTTTACAGATGTTGAATTGCATGCAATTTTATATCTTGGTACGGAAAATCGTTGCGTTATTAGATAATAACTGCTAACAATGTATGTACTGACCTCATAAACCAAGAATATGCTCATTACGATCTGTGATATGTTGTATAGGATTATGGGGTTCTTCAGGGAGTAGGGTTTTCGATCCCTCATGTAACGAGGGCCCACTGACGTGCAGAAATAAAGGTACGTAGCCAGCAGGGTTAGAAGAGGTCCAGGGCCTGACATCAGCCACCAATTTTCCGTTCGAGGATCTGAAAGTAGAAGAAATACAGATATTTAATTAATTTAGCAGTAGTTACTTATCTTTACGCCCTAATCCCTATCCCTGTTATCTACAGTAATGACGTCACCCAATAAATTGCAGTATTCTGACATAAAAAATAACACTCGGCTTTACCATTTTGTGTATTGACTGCAACTCGTTGGTTAAGATTACTCACCAACCCTTACCAATCTAAATTATCATTTACGAATAACAAGTCCGATTTGTTCTCGATAAATTATTTCCGTCATATCAACAACATCTATTCCAGATGGATAAAACCTCACTGGAGTAAGGTTCTAGTTATGAGAAGACTTCTGCCATTTAGTTCGCTATGAATAGCTTGAAGCAATCCTAGATGAAAGTCTGATTTGAGACTGAGAACAACAAAAATCTAATTTGTTGTTTTTATTGTTGTGAAACTAACACAACAAGCGGTCTTATTACTTAATTAGCTATCTTTTTCAGACAACGTATTATTAAGCTAATAATGTAAATTTTATAATAGATAACAGAGTTATATTTACAAAAATAAATCTAACTAAATTGCGGTATCTAGTATGATGACTTTAAAACATTGAAATTGGCATGATAGAAATTAAAAAAATAAATATAAAAGAGTTGACAATTGAAGCATTCTTTCACATATTTTTTAAAGAATCCTCTACAAGCGTACATTGGATTATAATTGGTAAGAGGGAGATAGGCGTATAAACTCTACAGAAAGGCTTTACCGCAGAAAGAAGAAGGTTAAAATAACATTACAATATCCTTTCAAAGTCTACAAACAGAACTACAAAGTCTTACTAATACAATCAAAGCATCACTCATCGATTTTAGCTTGTTACAAAGTCTGAATGACTCATGTGATTTAAATCCAATCTTTGAGCCTTATGCAACATCGCACGTGTGTATTACAATGGGCAATATTAAATAATACATCAACACGGAAGATTATGTCCATGCATTAAGATAATAATCTTATTTGCTTGCAGTACAGCTCGGTCTGCGTGTAAGTTACTGTGCGTGAAGATCGTCAATTAGGCGGGTAACGGTTACTTTACACCACGTAGTTAATGCGTTTACTACGGATTGAATCTAGCAGCTGGTTCACTGAATAGCACGGATATTTCAGTATTTCACTGAATTTAGTATTTGTCTTTAGTGTGAATTAATCGCCAACTATTTTAATCTAAGTATTGGAAGCATTTTATCTACTCGAAAATATCGGACGTAGCTCAATAATTATATTATTTTTATTAATTAATATGTTACTACTAAGTTCTATTTAAAATAACATCAGATTTTCATTATTTGCTTTGATATTCGACGCATTACTCGAATGTTTCTCTGGAAATAACAATCAAAGTTGTATCACGTTTAAGAAGAGGGATTCATAAATAAACGGACATGGTAAAGGATAAGGTTCCATTTAGTAAGGAATCCCTAATGAATACTAACTATATTGCAAGACGTAGTAGATCTCAACAAGTGCAAAAGCACCTTAAGACCTACCACAAATGCGAATCGACTCGTCCAAGCATATCACGTACGATGCAAATCAGAGTTCAGTAGCAGAGCATACAAACTGCCTTATTGACGCTTTTTTACTAATACGCCCACCGGTAGATTAGGAATTTTCAAGGCGATTTTTTTGTTTGTAAACACTTTTTTGTTTACGGATCAAAAATTCGGAGAATACGTTTCATGTTGCAAAAAAACGAAATACTTATACGTAAATTTAATGAACTCGTTGCGAATTTATAATGATTACACTGTCTAAATAAAAAATGTAATGGTTATAATATTATAACGTCATCCATCTGTGAAAAAAAGAATTAAAATGAAGGCCAGTAGCCAATTTTTTTTTCATAAAACATAAATCGACGATTTCCTCGTCGTACCATTTATTTTTCGATGCTTCCAAACATAATTATGAATTTTCTTCTTTGTTCGGTTTTTATTAGTACAAAAGGAAAAGTTCTACCAACATGACTAAATAAAGTATTCATTAACATGAAAGTATGAAAAACAAGAACGTCAGTTACGGAAAATGTTTAAGTTTGATTTTCGTCGTGGTTAGGTATTCGATTCTTAATAAGAAGTCTGGATGTCATTATGCAAATGGAGATGTCATTCTTGTCTAAATAGGGAAGGGATTTCTAATTTTGATTGTATTAAAAGAGGGCTAGCCAGGTGATTAAAATATCCTAACACTACGAAATATATTGGATGTTACAAAGTTCAGTGATCTCCAACGGGAGAAACCTAGCGCGAAGTAGATTAGTTCAAAATAATTCACGACCAAAGATGTTGACTTAGATTGTGTTAATAAGAACATTGCTAGCCAAATAAACTATAATAGACATCAAATTATAGACAAAGTACTTAGATATGTTAGCACTTCAACCATATAAAATATATTTGTATAGTAACATAATAATTATCACCTAGTATTTTTTATTTCTTTAAAGATGTCCAGTTTAAACAATTTTATTAACCTCAAACTGTGACCAAAACATGATAATTGATGTGATGACATATGTGTTTGTGTGCACAATTTCTTGTCGAGTAGAATCATAAGTAGTCTGGCATACTATTATGTCATATCTAAAAGTATTTTGGTCCTTCGAGCATATGAAGTAATGGTTCGAAACAAACAATGAAATATCATTGGGTTGAGAGGATCAAAACGGTATTATAGTGGCGTTTTTATGTGGAAGTTGTGCAAATAATAATTAATAAGCTATTTTAAAAAATATGAGGAGGTACATACAATGTTACATATATTAATTCATGATACCTAAGTACTATTCGGTAATATTCGTAATATTACCCCAGGAATAAATAAATGTGAATTTCAGCTATCTAACAAACTCAAAAGTCTGTTTTCTTTTGTTTAAAAATATTTTAAAAATTTATTAAAAAATGTCTGAAAAATAATCAAAATTAGTTAATTAAGAAAAGATTTTAGACAATAACAATGATGGTATTCGTTATTACGTTAGCTAAGCCCTTGCTTATCGAAGTACACAATCGTAAATTATATAAAAAATGGTTTTTTTTTAATATATTTTATATGAGACATTGCGTCTTAAGAGTTAAACAAATTCATAAAAACGATAAGATATTTCAACAGCGCGAGAATGAAATATGTTTTTAATTAAAACAGCGTTTAAAAGATATTATCACGAACACTATAACCTTAACAAAACGAAACGATTCACACAGAAAGATTTAATGAATCACGAAATGCAAATACCGCAGTCAAATTGCAAGATACCATCTTTCGTAATATTATATTTTACGCAAGTTTTTGCCAATTTTGCTATAGCCGTTTAGTGTGTAAAATAAAATATATTAACATATATATACTATAATAATGTTTATATGTCTACGGTAAAATAGGGGTTGAATAACGTTTTTAATTTTATATCTATTATTAATGACGATTATTTAGTAAGAAAACATTTTTAATAAAAAAAAAAAAAAACTTTAATAATTGCGCCGATTATGTAGTTGATGTGATATGTCCATTATCGGTCGTTGGATTTAGTTCGCTAAATGTATCATTAATTACATGTTATGAAGAAAAATATAAGCTTAAGAAACATTCAAATATGTTTCAAAATTCAACAATAAAAAAATACGTAACTTGCGCACAAATTAATCACAACGTCGTAATTAAAAAAAAAAAAAACTTGTCCCAAATGAAACGAACCGTGAAAAATTATAAATTCAATGGTAATATATCGACCAAATTTATATTTTGTACGTAAACAAACGCAAATAAGTAAATGGGCCGTTTAACAGTAAGAGATATTCGTCCTCGGAAGAAGATGAATGATTTAAAAAATACTCACCACTGTTCGCCTCCATGAACTTCTTATATGAATCCACGATGGACATGTTGGCTTCCGAAGCACCTGCAATAGAAATACACAATTTAATTCAAAGTGAATTATAAAAAAACACTCAGTGACGTAAATGCGTTGCAAACGCTCAAAAACAAATTAGGGGCCGTGTTGCTGATAACAAAGATATACATATATATAAGAGATATATCTAAGAGAAATTTGTCTGTTATATAAATGATTGGTCAGATTATGATCCGTACCAAAAACTCAAAGCTCGGCACAGCAAATCAAGTTTTCAAGATCCGAGAAACGTTCGTATATAATCCTGTTGACCAATTAATTTAATATCCCTTAATTTATGCGTACATATTTAGTGATATTATAAATCGATTTAAAGAATGATATTGTCTGTTTTTAAGACATATAATACTTTTTTTTATCACAAATCATTCCAAACTTTTATTAATGTCAAATATTAGGGTTTCCAGAAACGCTAGAAACAGCACAATATTATTATTACTGCTTCGGCCCAAAGAACAAAAGTGACATTTAACCAACCTTGAAATAATCCCAAATGTAGAGAAGTGTGAGGTCAGCTTACTTGAGTGGACAACAATCGGAAACTGACACCGCACAATATTTTGTATATCAAGTAAATTAGCGTGTTGCAGAAATCCTAATTAGCCTTGGGGAGCCGACGGCCGCTTCGTCATATAAACTTGCTTTCCATTCTAAACTAATACGAGGTATTCAGTGAAATCATTTGGACTAAGTGTCATTACGTGGGGACAATTAGAATGACTCATCGCGAAGGAATGTTACATAGCGCAACGCCGATAGTAGGGCTACGATACCGAAGATATGCTAGATTTTGTCAATAGCACACGTAATTAAAAATCAATTGAAACTCCTACTACCGAAAGAAATAATTAATAAATGTGTTTATTACAATGTATTTTTCATTTAGCTTTTTAGGTTTTCTAGGTGGAAACTTTAGTAATACTCCTCAGTCTGTCTGTCTAGTGTGAACCTTGAGTAGAATTGGTCCGGGAGCGGGGTAAAAATTTGTTGATCATGAAGGCTCATGAATGCAGTTGACGTTTCTGATGGGCTGCACTACACGTAGAAGAGTAAATATTCTTAGTAATTTACTTTCTTAGTAATACATATGTCATAGTAAATAGTTAGATAGTTATTGATGGATCCTGAAAATATTATTAAAATATACCTATGTATAAATATTTTCAGTAATTTGTTTCAAGTATTTTTTTTTCTGATAAAATTATATGTTACACACTATGAATCAGTTCGGCTACCTTTTCGGCTGTATCGCGGCGGAATAATTGTCAGCACAGGCCTTAAATCGTGCAACGCAGCACTCAAAAAAGATCATCTACTACATATTAAATACATTATCCGAAGTATTTTCCCTTAGCCGATTTGGTAGTTTATTTTTCTAATAATGTAATGATTTTTATAAAAATTTTTTATAGAAAAGATCACGTATTTCCAAATATAAAAAGTTATTGCAATTATTTTTATGTATTAACATAAGACTACATTCAACAATTTATTACAAAACGACCGTAAAAACAAAAACCATTACTTGTTTCGCACTGCGCAAGTGTCGTAAAACTACATATTACATATGATATTAAAATTACAGCACTTTGTCACTGCCATTCTATTCATGTGTGTATTCTGTATGAATGAATGAGCAGAGGATGAATAAATGTCAGTTGAAAATGGAATAATATTTGAATATTATTCATTTAAATAAAGAACAATAATAAATTTCGATGTAAATATTTTTGATAATATCTAAATTTAAATTTACAGTTTTATATTATCCTATTTAAGGAAACTATTATATAGATCGTACCGTTTAATAATATTACTATTTATTTTTATTGTACGCTTAAAGTTTATTGATAGACGGAGAAAATAAAAAATAGTCTTAGCATCCAAGTCGATAACAAATCTTATTAATATAAAATATATATATATTGAATATTATCTTGTTTAAGTTAATATGAGAACAATTTACTGTTTTGTTTTTGAACTGATTGCTTATGAAATTAAGAAATTTTATAGTTTATAGTTCTTAAAGTTTTGTTACTGGCTTTTAACCATTAGGTAAACATCATTTTTAACTTCATAAGATACGACGATCAAGCAGTGATAGCTTAGTGGTTCAAACATTGGTTTCCCGAACGTGGGGGCATGAGTTTGAATCCTGCAAGCACCTCTAATTTTGGAAAATTTATTTGCGTATTACAAGTTAATCATCATTTGCTACGGTGAAGGAAAACATCGTGAGGAAACCTACACACCCGAGAGCTCTCCATAATGTTCTCGAAGGTATGTGAAGTCTGCCAATCCACACTTGGCCAGCGTGGTCTATGACCCGAGTCCAGCAGTGGGATAGTATGAGTTGAGGTGATGATGAAGATAAGAGGAACTAGTTTTAATTTGATTCAAACAAGCATACTATTTGTAATAACAAACTTTGCAAGTTCAAAAGGCTTTAAAATAATACAAACATTGTATATGAAAACATTGACAGTATCACCTATATTGAGTTTTATTTTACGGTCACATAACAAATATGTGTAAAATGTAAAATTTACAATCGAACATGATTACTACATTTTAAAATAAATATTTCTTATTGGTCAATACACTCATAATCCATTGTTTAAAAAACATTATATCTTAAAATAGCATTAAAAAATTATTTATGTGTAACTTAATACATCTATTTATGAGTTTGCAACTATATCTTTGGCAGTAAAAATCTGTACCATCATAATATTATAAGAGCGTAATGTCTGTAAGTGACTGAATATAGTAATCTTCAAAACTATTCATTTTTAAAGTTTTATCACAAGTAGAACCACCTCACTGAGTGAGATATACATATTTTAATCGTGTTGTCAGTATATTATACAACTATGTTTCAATCGTCGGGACTGACACAATATAAAAATGATATGTAGCCCCGACTTGGCTCAAGTATAAAAAAAAACAACAATAAAGATAAATCGATTCCTTTCTATCATTATATCTTCTAAAATATACATCGTTATTGATATTTTCATAGCGAAAATAGCCTATGATGGTATTCCTCATTCTCCCAACTATCAACACACCAAAAACCATATGATAAAACTGCACAGCTCAAGTAGGCAGATACATTTGTATTAGTATACGATTTCTTTTCAAAAGACATTCTGAGAAGTTCCATTGACCGTTTTGTTACTTCTTTAGTGAGATACCTTTTCGAATCGGTCAATTCGAAATATATTACTTTCATAAGATTACTCTTTGATAGCTACGTGAATTAAAAACAACTGATTTAGAAATTGAAAAATAGTCATAACATAAAATTACACTTCAAATAAAATTACTTTAAATTTCGCCTAGTTAAAAAAATTTAATAAAGAAAAAGGTATATCACGCTAAGGCAAGTGCGTAGGACGCACTCGCTTAGCTTTCGAAATACTGTAATATCTGTCATTGGCAGCTATCGGCGCACGCCCGCGTATGCCGCCGTATGCCGGCGGTCACGAGCCGCTCCTTATGCAACACACTCAATCATTAACCAGACATAACCGGAGGCTATAACTTGTGCTACAACTTAGCGGTCAAGGCTGCGAACACCTGAGCATTCATCCTTGTAACCAAAAAATAATCGTAAAATTCCAATGTCGAATTACTTCACTAACCAGTCTTAGCAATATGCCGTAAATTTTAAAAAGATAATGTTTCCATAGCTTTTGTTTTGTCTGATGCGTAAATGTATAAAGAAACTCGATTACTTTGTTTTTTTTTCTAAATACAGCATACGAATGATAGATAATTGTTTTTATCGATTTCTTAATGAACTCGATTATGTTGTCGACTAAATATTCCTAGCAATAATTATTAAGATATTATTAAGGTGTTAATCGATTTTCATATCAATATTGTTTTACTTTCAATTGACAAGCGCGTGAACACAATTTTTAATGAATAATTAAATTAAAAGGTTATTTACGAATTTTGTTTTGTTATAATATTCTATCTAAAATTTGTTTTTTTATGTAATCAATGATTATGAGCAAATTATTCACCCGGTGGTCACCATAGTAGGCACATGCAAAATTATCTCATACGTACAATATACTTGGACACTGCTGGATTTGATACGAGTTTTATTTTAGCGACTCTCCGGCTTAGTCATTTGACCCTGAATACCATTTAATGCCAGAATATTTCTTAAGAAAAATCAAACGAGTCCAAACTCGATCGGTTTCCGTTCTTTAATTCAGAGTTCATCTTTTAGTTCCTGCGTTTCTATCATCAGATTATCTTGTGGTCCGACTGTAAGATTTTAGTTCAATCGAACCATGGGATATGGGTCAAATTTACATTGTACAAGATTTGATTACCGATATATATCGGACAAGTGAAACTAAATTAATGTTTGTATTATATAACTAAACAAATACTTTAGGTACCCGTGGGGTGTGTTTTATTATAATCATTCGAATTAAGGTTCGTCGAATCATAATGTACAGATCAATCACACTCTAACCGTGGTTTCAATATGAAAGTAGTTTCTTATCGGTAATTAATGTGTGGTTTAGTCAACTTGTTCCAAATTTAAAATGCTACGGATTCTTTGCCGCTCCGTCACCTAATTGGTAGCGACCCTGCATGCGATACGAAGGTCTTAGGTTCGAAACCCAGTCGGGGCGGACATTCATGTGGACGATAAATATTTGTTCTCAAATCACGTGTCGGTGATGCATTATGCCTAATTGCCATTAACCTGCACGCAACTTTAATTTTTAAAGAAGTTACGTGCGTATTACTGTTTAATTATCACTTGCTTTGGTGATGGAAAACTTTGTGAGGAAACCTGCACAAGTGAGAGTTCTCCATAATGTTCTCGAAGGTGTGTGAAGTCTACCAATTCGTAATTGGCCGGCGTAGTGCACTATGGTCTATACCCCTAACATCGTAAGGGGAGATCCGAGCACAGTAGTGGGACAATAAGGGCTTGTAATGATGACGATGATGATGTTATATAATGCAAAAAGTGATGTTTTATCCTAATATAATGACTTAACTAAGGCATTCCTTGTTAGCAGTTAACAAACCAAGTTAAGTCACAAAGTAAATAACCAATCAGTATATCAGAATTAATTATTATTTAATTTATTTGCGGTTAATCGAATCTCATCGCCACGGTCTTGGTACGTTCAAATGACAATATGGAACTGGTATGGTGGGATTCCGATGTTTGAGTGAATCTTTATTTTTAGCCTAATTCAAGAGAGGAATCAATTCGTCGGTATTAGCTGTCTGTCTGTTCGCCGATTATTCGAAAACAGATTGACAAATTTTAATGATGTGGAGAGAATTGCTTCAAGTTCTCATATAAATATTCTGAGTTATCTGATGGTGAGTTCAGGAGATAAAGAGTGGAACTCCTCAACGGCTAGGAGTGAATTAATTATGTTTGAAGATATTTCTTGTTGCTAACATTAATATTACACAGTACCTCATCGATATTTAGTTGTATTGTAACAACACAGATGTTTGTGTAAATCTCAAAATCTATTTCATCGACGGGTTTTTATATTTTGAGGCAACAACGAGATCTTTAATTATTATAATGTGTAGACTGTACACGAATAATGTCATACGAAGTCCCCGTTTCTGTGTTTGTCTCTGTAATCAGAACTTCAGAACAATCCAATTTATTATATTCCGGCTTCTACGATCCCTTAAAGACTTAATATTTTTTTTGTTAATAAACAATAAAATTGTTTTGTTGCATTTTGACTTAATTAACCTTATACCTAATTACATATACATTTTCTTTATCTTGATATAATTTATACAATGGGCGTGTTAGACAAACGTGACGCTTAAAAAAGGGATTTTCCTTGAAGATGGATTTACGATAATTAATAGTTGGAATTTTCTGATTTTACTCATCGCAGAAAAGTGGTTTTGCGGTTAATAGCTTCACATTCAAGGTCGCGAACTCTGGTCAAGTTGGAACCCGACAACACACCTACTTAGTTCTTTAATTGTCACGTGAATGCTGGAAATTGAAGTCCCACTAATTTCACTTACGGGAAACATTGTAAGTCCTATACTATACTTAAAGATCTTACTATAGCCTGGGATAGTAAAAAAGTAACTGCTTATCAAACTTCCGTATTCACAAACAATAGTATGAGCTATCACAGTGAAATAGAATGAAGGGATCGTTTGTTCGTATATGAAAGTACAAATACTTGATCCTTTTTTTTGTTTTACTGTGAGACTTCATAGTACTATGTGTGAACCCAATGGTAAGATTTCTTGATATATTTTTTAATAGCGTGATAAGTTTCCTATATGGTAGCTCAAAATATAAATATTACTCTATACTGTAATAAATATTCACAGAGATTTGTTGCAAATTACAAAATTCTGAAGCCATAGACCAAAATTCTAAAGTTCACATATCAATATTATATAATATATTATATTATCAATTATCAATATTATATTATTTACTCATATATTCATTTTACTTATTTTGTAAGAAAGCATATATATAATCGTGTATCCTTCATTTTACATGGCACGTCAATACTAAAACTATATTTGACAGGATATTAAAGTAGATTTCTCACGAGTGCAACGTTCCAAACAATACTTCCGAAACGCCATAAGGAAAATGCATTGCCACAAAAATATTACACTTAACACGTTATAATAAGGACGTATTTGGTTTGAAAGCAGCATAACCATTAAAGTCTAATTAGTTAATGGCATCGATGTAGAAAGATTACTGGAAAATTATTGTTACTGGTTTTGTTACCAGTATGCGTAATTATGTCAGTGCAATATTCTCAAAGAAATATAATGACTGCGGCTCATTTGTGAGACCGCACATTGTTAA
The DNA here is from genome assembly GCA_018251375.1 of Calpodes ethlius. Lineage (NCBI taxonomy): Eukaryota > Metazoa > Arthropoda > Insecta > Lepidoptera > Hesperiidae > Calpodes > Calpodes ethlius. The sequence goes on from DWPA01001857.1 coordinate 12,344, forward strand.
CTAGCGGCCGTAGCCAGCCTACCAGTAACCTTTAACATGCATGTACACATTAAAATTACTGCGTAAACTACCACTTACTATGAGGTGTGTGCACACAGCACAAACGATATACATATGTGTACACGTCAGACGATACATTTATGTCATACCCAAACACTTGTATAATTATTATTATTTAAAGTCATCTGTTCATGGAAATTAAGCTTAAAAAGTAGGTAGTACAGTAATGAATTGACTTGAAATTTTTCTGTCCACGTAAAAGTGTTTTTATATATTTTATTTCAAAAATTCACAAAAACATTTTGGAATTGCATAGGTGCTTTCGTTGATATGGTAACCGCTGCTTCGGTAAGCTCGAGCCGTAGCGAAGCGTGACCGGATGTAACTACTTTGCTTAACTCATTTACTGTTTTTTGCAATTAATTAACTAATACTACTAAACGAGCAATTTTTGCGTGCCTAAGCTCCAATTATGGTTTTTCGGCAATGGTTTTCAGGCTGTTTTGAAAAATATAGATGGTGTCATCAATAATTCTTACGTATAAAACACAAGAATTTAGGCAATAGCTTTAATTTTCCTAGCTTGACACCAGGAAGCGCAGTAAAACATATAATTTGTTGTATTGTAATAAATTAACCAGGTGCTAAATATAATTAGTGATACCTACAAATTCAGCATCTCTGAAGGTAATGAGCATTTAGCTTTTCTCTTTTCTCTAATTAGCTCTTTCTCTAAGATCAAAGAAAATGTCACAAGACCCCTGAAACACATTCTTTCCGTGATGTCATAATTTATCTTAGATTTTGTACTTTCCTCTCGACAGACACCTTTTAAGATTACTCAAGGTCGTAAGTCCACCGAGACTCCACCTCAAGTGAGGAGGTGTCCAAAGATGTTATTCTTCACCGAAGCAAAGTATAATTACGTTCTAATATGCACTCAATGGTGCAACTCATCAGTATGAATCATATTCATATCAAGTATTCCGGATGTATTCACAAAGTGTAGGCAAAATTCTGTTGTGGCGGTAAATAACCTGAGTGCGCGACTTGTTCAAGAAATAACCGCATACCCTAAGGATGAGACTTAAAGCTAAAAGCAATGAAGACCCGTTCAATGGATACCATACCAGATCACCATCCAAGGAGCCTTGGGTAGGATTCCCCTCGATGCAGAAATTGAATGATCAGTTTACATTTCTGGTCTAGTTCAAGGAGTGCTTGTTGCTCTTTGTGTGCTATCCATAGCACCCATAACTTAGGGAATCCTAGGGTTTGTTGGTCGTTGGGAATGTTATACTGAATAAGATGAAAATCTTTGTATCTTTATTAGCATTCAGAGCCTATAACCACTTTGGATTTGACAATACAAAATGAAATGCCACATGCATGTTGAATATTATCCAGAAGATTAATATACATTCTAGAAATGTAAGTTACATGTCAAAACTGAATTCAAATTACATTTATCTTTGATTCAAATTCAATGTATCATAGAAGTTGATTCCATGTCCAATGTCCATCAATCATTAATCATTGAAAAACCTACTAGCGATGACGTAACAAATGAACCAATTATATAGTTGCTAAGTAAATGCTGAACAAAGACTTAACAACAATAGCAATAGCGTTAATACGCAGAATATGCTGCGTTATTAGCAAATAAATCCTCCTTAGGCTTCGCTGTAGCTATTCAAATAGCAACAGTACTAATAGCTCCTACGCAGTCTATCATTACTAGCTAAACTCATTATTGCAATCGCACAAGTATCTATATATCGAGTACCTATATTGATGATGATTTTGGTGTCGTTAAAACGTTCGGTTCCAAAATGCGAGTACATAAAGTCAAATTTTGTATGTACCTTTAATTTTTAAAAAGTTATATGTAATTACAAGTTAATTGTCACTTGCTTCGGTGGAAAATATTCTGAAAACCTATAAATCTGAGAATTGTTCATAATGTTTTCAAAGGTGTGTGAAGCGGCTAATATACATTTGGCCAGCGTTGTAGAATAGGGTCTATACCTCTCAGAGAAAGAAACATAAGCCAAGCGGGACAGTTATGGATAGTAATGATGAATGTCCATAGACGGAGGTAGCACCAGGTAGTAACATCAGGTAAGAATAAGGAATTTGATTTGGAAATAAATGTCACTTTTGACCAACCCTAATATGATATTTAACCTATCCATAATATTTAATAAATTTCAACAAAAGTATTAACCTTACCTACTGACTGTATCAAAGATTATGGGTGGGTAATGAGCATTGTATTAATGGATTCCAGCAGTACTATAAGTACCAACCTATTCGTAGCTGACCAATAAAGAAGAGAGAAAAAGGAATGAACTGGCTCTCAAATTGAACCGTTACATGCGGGAACTGTTCTGGCTGAATCAAAAGAGTAGCAGCTAGAAAAGAAGATTCCACGGAAAAATACCAGTAATATTATCAATTAAAAAGTGTCAATTTCTTAATATCAATAGTTGCCAGGCAACGCTTTCTTGCTAGGCACTTGCTTTAATTTGATTGAAATGTACATCGTAATGGATCTTTTATCTATATAAATAAAAATGAATGTTTGTCTGTATGCCCTTTAAAGAATCGTAAACTATGCATTTGATCATGTGATGATTTTTAGCTAAGTTGTTGTGTACCATGAAGGTTTCTGAGTTTGTCCGACTATTTTTAAAAAGATGGCGCCACTGTGATTGTAATATTTTAGTATTTGGCGAAGCAACGCGCGCAGGGTTCAGCTAGTCCTATATAAATGAGATATTTATTCTCAGTCAAAAGTAGCTTGTATTGGTCGTCTTCCCAACTATCTCTAAACCAAAATTCATACCATAGCGGCGCTCCATTGCACCGTGAAAGAAGAACAAACAAACAAACACACTTTCACATTTATAATATAAGTATGGATATCGTTACAATAGTATTGATAATATAAACCTTACACCAAGTCCTTCCACCAAGCAAGGCGATCGACGTCAGTTGCCTCTTACGACACGCTGTTCTTCTAACATGAGATTGCGCTCAGCGCCTAAACCGTCTTAATGTAGCCACATAACTTGCTACACAGATAGTACTAACACGGATGACAAAATGTTTAACTCAACCTAAGAGTTTTTCATGATGTCTAGCAATATGATACAGTCAGCGACGTAGGAGAAGCTATTTATGAAATATTTAATATGGCGGCAGGTTAGATTGGCTAATGGCCTTGGTCTCGTGTCGCCATCAGCTCGTAATCCTCTAAATACAGCTCGGCCATCCCTCCTATATCAGCGCGTACATACAGTGTAGTTAGCACTTTAATTTAATTAGAACAAATTCAAATATTTTTGAAAACGTAATTTAAATTAAAATTTGGAACTGAATAACGTAACTTGACTTCCTCGTACGTATTCAAGAGATCAATATGCAATTTTATACTATTACTGGGATTCATCGTCTGTAAAAATGCTCGAATTTTGAACATACCCTGAACCTCGTGCCTGCGGAAACTTACTTTGCAGTACGTTGTTTTGATTGTTTATTTTAGTATTCAATTGGTACCGTTATTTCTATTTCTGAACGTTAAGTTTTTGGATTATGCAATTTCATTTTCTACTGTATTAAAGTAAATGTGTGTCTGTATATCCTTTATAGACTCGTAAACGATACATATAATCATGTGATGATCTTTAGCAAAGTTGTTGTGTATGAGCCCACGCAGGTTTCTAAGTTAGTACGACCAATTTTCGACAGTGGCGCCACTGTCATTTCAATTAATTTAATATTTTTCCGTGGCATCTCGTGTTACTTACTGTTACGGTCTTTACTGAATGGAGGTATTCTATGTTATGAGCATAGGATATTGTTGATATAGATGTGATATATTGTATTGCCTAGAGTTTAGACTAAACAGTAAATCGGTTCGGGTATATTGTGAATCCATTTAGCAGCAGTAATGTTATAACTATACCACATAAAGGTAAGTGGTTACAATCCATTATTTATTGGCATATTACAAGGCAAAAGTTACTTCTTATTTAACTGAATAGGTAGGTCTAGTGAACTAGACGTATACTCTAGAGAATATACTTGACACATTACTCCAATGCAGATTGATTAGTGGCAATCCAAGTGTCAGAAGTTTTATGCCAACCCATGCCGTCGACATGGTTTATCGATTGCCGATGAGACTGAAGGCTTTAGGAGCACTCCAAAGCACGGAAGCATTCAAAATATTTTGCCATAAACAGTCACTCTGCGGAGCGTTCCCGCTATTGCTTAACTACGTCAACTATTTACACTAGTATCTATAACCAAGTTTAAGTAATTACTTAAGTTCTAGCAATGACTTAAGCAAGTAATTCGCAGAGTATTCTAAATTTTGATAGTTTTTATTTCGTTCAAATTCTTAGCTATTGAATAGAATTAGTTGCTTAAGTAACTTAATCAACACAAGCAGTGGAGTTCTGAACGCTTCAAAGTTTAACGAAAATTGAGTTATATATATTTAAAGTGTATCTGTGTGTTAGTCGTTTTATTTAGAACCATAGTCGCCTCTCCAGTTTTTAATAAAAGGCTGCGAAAATACATCTACAAAAATAAGTTTTATGCGAGTAAAATCTCGCAAAATATCATACACTTTTTAATATTAACGTGTGTAAAGTAAGAATAAAATGATATTTTATTCTAAGATATTTTTTGCCGTATTGGGGCGGCCTAGAATACTAACCTCAATCCCATGCCGGCAGAACAGGGTGTCGTAAAAGGCGACAGAAGCCGGCCCCCCGGTGGTAGGCCACAACATCGGCTACCGGCTTAGGTTACCACCCACCAGACAAAGCCATGTCGCCAAGCGAC
>DWPA01001858.1:0-17195 GCA_018251375.1 Calpodes ethlius
GGTATTGGAACTTTGTTGTCAATCCACATTGATTAAGGAATAAAAACGTTAAACGTACTCGTACTCATTCCCCGCAGTAGGATTTTCTGTGTCGCAGGCGGCATGGACAACACAAATAACACATCATTAACACTCATGACCTGAGGACAAATATTTATCTGTCACATAAATATCTACCTCGGCCGGGAATCGAACCCAGGACCCCTCGCTTCGCAGAATCACTTCTAACTAGGCTACGGGACCGTCACGTTAATTAAGGATGAAGCAAATACAAGTTTGAATTTGAATAGGTTGTATTCAAATTCCAACGTTATAGCCAGTTGTTGAATAGATGACCAATTTGAAATATTAAAGCTATCTCTGTTGTTACGTAACAGTTGTTAAAGTTTACCCGTAGTCCGAGAACTTCTTCGGGTTTACAATTAATTACCCGAAGATCACTAAGTAGGGGTTAACACTTAAACATTTAGCGACTTCCTATCACTTTGCACTTACAAGAATGAGTTTAAAGGTATATTTTTCAAGCATTCATCGCATAATATTGGTTTGCGCCGATCGGTTCATTTTCGAACCGAATCATCCAACAGACACTTCACCCTGGAATTAAATAAATCGACACAGCAAATTACGAAAAGGGTTTCGTCCCCACAATTTAGTCTTTCATTATCTTTAATTGCAACTGAAATCGGTTGATACCTTTCCGCTATCTTAATTTAAGTCCACGTAATAATGTATTTGATTCTGTTTTAATAGGAGTTTGTACAACTCCAACAGCAATTACCTAATGAAATTAGAACAGCCGATTCAAAGACCGAACACTCGGGTCCTTAAATTAGTCCCTAATAACAAGAACTATCCGAAGGGCCAATCTAACTTGATGGCGCATAAAATAGCCCTTACAAAAGGGCACGAGTTCACTACACAATAAGAACGATCTATTTGCTCATCAAGTGAGAAAAGCTTGTATTTAAATATATGGCATATGTCAGTATTTTTTGTAGTAAGATAAAATTGTGTTTAGTATAAAATCTTTATGCTAAATGCTGCCTTTTTTAAATTGAATATAGTATACAATAGTATATGATTATATAATGAATATATGATCCCAGGCTATCAGATATAACTTAACGTCAATGACCTTTACGTCATTCAAGGATTTTTTTTCTTTTAAGTGTGGACAAAATACGTGGTAACCAAGAAGTTCACATACGAATTCCTGAAAGAAACGCATTCTCCATACAAACATTAATCTCTTATTTCACCCTTTTGAAGCTTTATTTTTACTAAAAATGTACCCTATGTCCTGTTTTGTCCTATCCTTGAGGACCTATCTTAAAAGACCTTGAACGACTCGGGAAAAGGAGTGTAGGTCGCCCCGAAACAAGATAGACTGACGATCTGAAAAGGACACCGGGTATCCGCTGGATTCAGAAGTTTCAGGACCAGTCTGTGTACCGTTAATTAGGGGAGGCCTATATCCAGCAGTGGACCTTCAACGGCTGATCGACAGATATTAATATACAAGTAAGTTTCCTCATGGCCATCCTTTAAATGAGATCGTATACTGGATACACATTGAGTACACTTTGGAGATATAGGTACATACATACTAGTTACCATGAACCGTCAGTCAAGCTACATATATCAAATGCTGAAGGTGTAAAAAACAGCTAATATCTCTTAAAGTTTGAGTGCTGATTTTTATTAATGTTATACAGAATAGCTGTAAATATATTAATAATAAACTTTATTGGTCATATATCAGCGGTAACAAACCAGTTCATAACACTGCAGAATGATCAATATTGCTAGACTAGACACGGATTGATCAATATTGCTAGACTGTTTCCGTCGGAAACGATTGACTGGAAGCGAACATTTGTAAAATGTATCCCCTTGGTCCCTTACTGCGATTGGTATGTTTATTAGTATACGGAGATACCGGTTCTTTGATTAAGTGGGGCTTTATTACAAATCCATATTGGTACTAAGACAATACATATAAACGTTATAATTTTAATATTGAACGAGCTAAAGCCCATGACTTTGCCGGTACAAATGATATTTTTATATTCATACAAACTTTTTTATTTTAACCCGTTGTGATGATATGTTTAAAAACCTTTCTTGGTTCCTTTTTCCTCTTCCCATTATTCCCATTATTATACAAAGTTTCATACTTTCAGGTCTACTGGTTTAGTTGTCGTCAGTAACAGATACTGTATTTTTAAATACGTTACATCAATATTTTACCGTGATATTGTTATGTTCATACAGCCAAAGTTTAATAAGATAAAACCAAAATAATTTAAATATAAAACACGCACTCCGAAACAAGATATTCTTTGGAAATACAAGGGAAAAAATCAACAAATCGTTTCTTTGCTTCAATTATGTGTTATCTTAAAAAACTATTTTACAGCAGATTATTTTTTAACTTAAAAAAAAATACTTAATTGTGTATTTGTTTTACCTTTATTGTAGATTACGTACAAACTTAGGCATCTGAAATCATAAGAATGTTTTGATAATTCATTAAATTTAGTACAAAAATGGCCAATTTAAAAATTCAAATAGAACTGAGTTTTCAAACTTGTCACGTTATTGAAGCAAAGAAGTGAAATAGATCAGCATGGATTAGTTTAAAAACTTTCATAAATACAAAACATGTAAAATCAAATACGATAGTTCACAATTCATGCCAATGCATGCCATGCCATGAGATACCAATAAAAATCTGTACAAATAAACGCAACACTTTCGACATCCTTGAATATATCGGTGCTACGATTTTGGCTAAGAGCGCCGGAAAGCATGCAGGGTGTCGGCGGCGTTTCGCATTTTACAACGTAATGCACTTGGCACTGCAACCTCAAACTTGGTAATGCGCAAATAATGACACTTACTCCGAAGTAGCAATACCAAAAGTGTATTGTTAAGAAGACTTGAACCTTAAAAAATTTACGTAACCATATCAAATGCTATTTCATTACTGTTTAATAGATGTCCATCATTTAATAGGTTTCCCCGCAACCAGATGGACTGACGACCTAACGAAGACAGCAGGTATTTGCTAGATTCAGAAGGTTCAGGACCGGTCTGAGTGGCGCAAATTAGGGGAGGCCTACGTCCAGCAGTGGACCTTTAAAGGCTGATATCTATCTAGATAGATGTCTATCTAAGTTATTAAATAAGAATTCCAAGTACCTCGAGTGGACTTTATAAAGAGAAGAGCATATTTTGTTTGATTGAGTCAGGAAAAGTGATTTTCACTTCTACTTGGAAAATACTTTCACCGTTCGAAAGTTATATTATTTCCGATAGACATAGACATGCCTAAAATTCGTACATCTTGAAAACTTCCACAACACGCGCATCTCCAAATAGTTACACAAAAATAACGGAGAAACTTTTAATGAGAAACAATTCGGGTTCCTCATTAAAAGTTCTAAAATAATAATTACGTAAGGATTTTAATTTTCACCATTTTTATCTCTATTTATATTTTTAAAAATAACGAATTGTTTGCTAAGCTTTTTATTAAATATATTTTAAATGTTTGCACGAATACAAGTGAGTCTCTTAGTATTTAAAATAAATATGTATTTTAACGAAAGGTGCACCTACCTAATGAATAATAAATAATAAATTAATGCCAAAACACAAGTATGGCGTCGCTACGTCAATTCAATAACACTAATTAATCTGTGGTCTCTCTAACAGCTTGGCAGCTGACAATCAGTGCTGATAATCCAATTAGGTCTATCTAGGTATCCTCCTAAATCTAATAATAATCCTTTAAATCTAATTTATGGTTCTGACAAAACTTAATAGGTATATTACAACAAACATGGAATTTCATTATTGTCATAAAATATTATGTGTACCAATTAATTATGTCAGGATCTTAACATATTTAAAAATTCACAGAGTAATAATATACAAGTTTTATAATAATAACAATAGATATATGTATAGTATATTATATAGAACGTACATAAAGAAATAGCAACATTCAAAATCATCTTTTACGTACGAAAGTTGAAAGAAGAGACTCAATAATTAAATTGATTTGCTAAAAGAAAATATTTTTGTAACATTTCTTCATTTTTCATAATGAAAAATCAGAAATACTAATTCTAAATAATGTTAACAATGTCTTGTTTGTGTTTTATAGAACCTAACAGATAAGATATTTTTGAGTCATGTCACACAGCAGTAGTGTGGTGCACAGTGTAGACCAATATCTGACTTTATCGACTTGCTTCCTTCATGTCCATGTACCGGTCTATCAGTCCATGGTGTTATGGTATACACTAAACATATGTACATCTTTTAGAATCAACTGCAAATCTTTTCACGTTTTTCGTCGTCACGCGTCTGTACTATCTCGGGTGTTATTGATATCCCTTGGCACTTACTTAAATAAATAAGAAACCATACAACATAAAACATACACAATAACTTAATAAAAATAATCAACATTTGTACCTATCTATAATCTACGTAAGTAATTTCTGGAGTTTAAGTAATGATTTAAGTATTTACTTGAGTTTAAGTAATGACTGAAGCAAGTAGATATTTAAAATGTTGAGTTCTTATTTCGATAAAATTGTTAGCTTTTGAATAAGAACAGTTGTTCAAGTTCTTACTTCGTTGAATTTTTTAGATATTGTAATTTATAATAACCGTTTAAATAATTACTCTAACTTAACTAGAAGTATAAATGTTACTAATTAATAAACAAAGCAGACCCGAACCAGAGTGATCTACTACTGGGAGAGCACTAATAAAGGTACATCTCCAATGAAGTAAAATGAATTTAAAAATATGTATTATCTACTCGATTAAAGCCGCGGGCACCAACCCGTATTTGAGGAACGTAATTATTTCATATTATTGTTTACAAACCTTGCTTTTATTGTTGTTCGTTCCTCGTCCTCTTCCCATCTCATTTGGTTCACTCTCCCGTCACAGTTGCCACAGAAAAGTATAAATCCGCTGTAAGGGTGCTATAAATTGATGTAACGGGCGGCTGAAATCTTGTTAGAAAGCGTACTCATAAACTAAACAACGTGGTCTGAGCTCGTGTTATAAAGACTACGTTAGTACACGAGGGAGCTATAAGACCTGGTTAGTTTACTACTGAAAAGAATTCCGAAAGGCTCAATCAACTTTATCTATTTTCATTTTTTAACCTAACCTAATCTAACCTAACCTAACCTTCTCTAAATTCGCTTTGGAAAGCATATGCCTTAGTACCTCTAACCTAATCTAGCTATCGTCGAAAACCTCCGTATTAGTACCGTAGTCTCTCTCTCCGAAAAAATATATGATTGAACGTGTGTACGCTAGATTGGTTCTCCGATTATTTTGTTTTATCTTTGTGTAACTACTAGAAATGTTGATACGTAATACCCGTGGGGCAAATTACATTTACCCCAAATATTTTATCAGTGGTGACTAGATGCACATACCTATCACCATGTAACATTGTTACCAAACTAGAATTAATTCAAAATTTAAAGAATGGAACAAGCCTTTGAGTCAAAAATAACAGTCGTAGATTTTCTTAATTCCATTAAATACTTCTTGATGTTAAATACTGCATATCCAATATTTTATAGTCAATAAAGGAATCAATTTTATTTTACTTATTCAAATATGCGATCTTATACTAAAATTAAATATAAATCAAAGCCAATAAAGAGAAAGGTGAAGCATGTCAGTAAAGTGTCATTTGATATTTCAGTTATCTCATGAGAAATCCACGAGATCAGAGAAGAAACACGGAAATACTCTTAGGAGACGTCTGAACCATGCCGAGCCTCAGGCGCGGACAAGTAGATTTAAACATGTATAAAGTAATATTTACATACAACTCAAACATCAAAATTATTAATAAAGTATTTATAGAAGTACTAGTAAGAAATTTATTTGTACAAGTAGTTGCAAAATATCAGTATCAACAATTAACAATAGTATTATGTTATTATATTATAATTAATTAATTAAAGCACCTTCTTTATTTACAGGTAATTAACGAAAATATATAGAATTCGGTAAGTTTTAATTAATTTACAAAACGCTGAAACATTAAAAGACATAATTCCTATAAAATCTTCACTCAATTTGTTCGGAGTTGATTGCTTAACGAAATAACATTTCTTTACCGTAACTTTTAATTATTACGCTGTCGAATTTAATGATTACAACATAATACTCAATTAGTTATTTGGAATAATGTATCGACTCGTAGCAGTCTTTATAAATCAAGCCATAAGGATTTAATGCATCGATGAATCCAATCCTGCTCATGAGGGACCCTGAAGAAGAAGGTATGAAACTATTTTCACATCGAACTATTTTAAAAGGGGAGGGTTTTTTACCCTTTACCTTAATTCCGATCTTAATTTAATGCCTATAAGGTTTTTAGTCGTGCGTAAAAAAAAATATAATTTTCTTTCTGACATTTTTTCTTTATGTGTATAGCTCACAAACAATCTAACGATCCACGTAATGTTAGTGACTACATCATCAACTCAAAAAGCATCACCGTTGCATTGCCGGGTAAGAAAAAATGTTAAAAATGGAAAGGACAGACTTTCAAGCCCCAAATCGGAACACTCGAGGATAGTGGCTAGCCGAAGAGACTTCACAGAATGATAATATCAGGAGTAATATTATTAATGAATCAATAATAACATAATATAATCCTTATATTAAGTTACTACCACGTGAACCGGTTGCTGTAGAAAATTACGTCAGCCTATGCTGATGTTCAGAAATCAAAGTAAAAAAAACATAATTACAATAAAATATATTATTATCTCGAGCACTTCTAAAAAACATTTCCCAGGATCCGCATCGCTATCTCGAGCACTTTCAATGAGTTGCTTGAAATATTTTTTCTCTCATAATAAGCTCGAGTGAATGATATTTCCCGGAGGATGCACGTATGTACGTGCGCGAGTCTTGATGTAAAAGTTCTGAAACTAATAGATTTAAAACGAACTTTTACGAAAACCATGCTCCGACTTAACATATAAAGTAGTTTTTTTCTCTATTATAAACATTATGTTAAGGGTATATAAGAATACTTGTAACAATTTAATAAACTTTCTTATACTAATTTCCTCGCAAGTGCGAGTGTATTGGTCGAAGGGAACAATGATTGTTGAGAACATCAACATATTAGCCGTGAACAAACATTTATCTAAATCATAAAATATGTGTGTGTTTCTCCGCGCGGAGTTCTTTTATGTGCCCTAACAAAACCAAGCGGTACTCACGATTTTAGGTACCTTACAAAGCACGAAATCGCTCTTAAAATACTGCCGCTGATCCATCCCCATAGAACCGTTGAGTACGCACATAGCTTCCTATGCCATCGCTATATCTTCTCTTTACGCTAAAGTTTCTATATTCTAAAATAAAAAAGGATACATACCCAATAGTTTATAACTTAAGTTTAATGTAAAATAAAGAGGATTTTCATGTTGTTTTAGGATTACAAAAAAAAATGTTATTGCTTTTATTTCACTTCGCTTCCGAACCCAAACCTACCGAATCCGATACGGTCATTCAAAATTAAGTAATGTCCTTCTTTGGGACACGTGTTTCTTCTCAGGTAGCCCGTAACACGTAACGGCTGAAAGGTTTTCCCGTTGAAGGCTTTATTTATGTAAGGACTTTCATCGTACAAGTTAGTATCGCAATAAAGAATTAAGGAACCCGCCCTGCGGCGAGTTGGGTACGCTTACTTTTTATGAGGGATAATTGCATTGCAACCTTACTAATGCCTTATATTTCAAAGCTAATACCCACCCTGCCGGTTTCAAATGTTAATGATATTGTAATAAATCAAAAAATTACACGAAATTACAGTACTCATTTCTGTCATTTAACGTACTTAAATTTCATGTCGTGGCTTGGCAAATTGTAAATATTGTAATTGAAAATAATATAATTCAATTTAACCGTCCATTAATTTAATGAATTAATCAGTATCTTGTTGGGTACACTATGTAGCTTATATCATGATTAATTCATATCAAACTAATATAATTATAAGTTACATCGTCAACTTCCATGGTCCTTTTAGTAAACACGGGATAAATCCATAATAATCCCATATTTTTTGCCTATACGAATAAGTTATCGCTAATCTAGGATTATGTATTAGAAACGACTGGCGGCTTCGCCTACGTAGGAAGAACTGCAAATAAAAGGTAACCAATTCCTTCCTATTATTGGTTGTCAGATATTTTTGTTGTTAAACACTTTCTTCATTTTGGCTGAATACACGCCGTAATCGATCTTTTCACTGAAATCAGATGTATTTTCGCAATGAAGGCCTGTAGTAGTCTCCATCGCCCCAGTTATCTTCACGGCAAAAAAACATACCAAAAATGACTCCGTTACGCCGTGAATCAACGACAAACAAAGAAACAAACACACTCTCGTATTTATAAAAGTATATATTATTAACGATTATTCGATATTGAAAATAATTAATTTTGCTATTACTAAAATGTTTAATGTTGGCGTGTAGTGTATATACACTACTATATATGATATATACTTTATTAGTTAGTATATTTAAATAATTCTTCTTTTTATTTATATTCATATATTCTTCATTGAAAATAAGTGGACGGATGGCATAATCTCTAATTCTCAAATGGAATATCCCAGGATAGGATAGTGGGATAAAAGGATGATGTATCGGACTAAAAGCTATAGCAATTCCGTAAAATAAAGCAGCTTCAAAGGGACTACACCGTCCTGTTCGAACATGGAAAATTAAGGAACGTGGAAGCTTTGTGTATGTCGGAAACACTGGGATACCCCCGATAGATCGAACAGTACGAGTAACACTAAACTATGCGGTTCAATTACTTTACAACGTTGCTATTGTAAGTTTAATGTGTTGGCAATATATCGGCACTAGAGATAAAAAGGGTCGAAGAGCTATCCAAGCGATAGTCAATTGTTTGAATGATGTGATGTTTGATATAATTGCTTACTGAGTTATATGGTGGAACCCACAGAAACTCATCGAATTTATTTAGTCTATCTTATTCATTTTTTAGTACAAGTACATAATAGAAGCTATCACAAATTGTAATAACCAATAAAAAGCAAATGTAAAGTTTGACATGATTAGAAACGTAAAATAAAATATCAAACAATAAAACATTCGTTACAGATTAATAAACTGCAACTCACCATTAAAAAAAAACTATATGTAAATATTGTTAGGTGTGCTACCACTTTCGAAAACATACTATAATAGTGGCGATTCAAATCAAATAAATCTCTCTCCTTCTCTTTCTCTCACCCTTTTTCTCTCTCTCTATTCATATCTTCTTGTTTTTCGGTCGACAAAATATCGGTGGTGCCTTTGTTGTCGTTAATGTCGGTGGGCGGTCAGCATCACTTCCATCATAATTGGCTCTTATGATCATTTTGTTCCAAATTCATAAATATAAAGCACGCAATTATATGTTAAAGTTGAATAGGCAAATTTAACGTCATTTTATCACAACCGATCGTTATACAATCGGATTGTTAAAACAATAAATTCAAACACTCAAACTTTTAGTAAGAGTTGTATAAACTTCCTAAAAAGTAACACCAAGAAGAGATTCGAATATCGTAAAATATTTATAATGAAAGAATTTTCGTCAGGTTCGCATTTCGAAGAAAAACTCGCAATATTTTTTTAGTTCAACTGTTGTTACTATCTGTTAGGTTTCCATTGATACCTCGAGATTTTTTTGCATTATGTTTCACAAATCTCTTTGGGGTACATGATCCTGCTATATTTTAAAGCTCTTTTTTAGAAGTATTTCCTGCTACACAGTCAGCGAGCGATAGGAATCAGACTGAGAGTACTACAAAGCGGAAATGAACAGCCATCGTCTCTATGTCCGTTGTATTCTCGACACTGCGCTGCGAATCAACATTCGATTGAATTGATAACACAATAGTATCCGACTATCCGGTAGAAATATAATTCGAATTCGTTACTTTCACACCGACTGGCGCCAGTTTTAAACTTCGAGTATATTTTCAGCAGAATTTTTTAAAGATTTATAGAGCTAAGCTTTAATTTCTTCACGATACTCTGCTACAAATATTTGTTTGCAAATTTTTGCTTTTCTTTCCACTGATCCTGAAGCGTTTTATACTCTCAAATTAAACAGTTTATACGTCAATGGCATCTGATACCTTCCATTGGAGGACGCTAAGTACTACAGCATCAAATTTAATCCCAATGGTACTACATAGCAGGAAATTTTCTCATGTATTTAACTGTCCTACAGAGTCAACTATGTTTTAATTTGTTTTTGAATTCAGTGTCGAAAATGTCTTCAATCATAATATAGGAACGTTATAAAAATATTTCTTGTTATTATTTATCGCGATTTTTTTAAATCGTTATAATAATAGTAAGTAATGAATTAGTTATTTCAACATTATATCGTAAACAATTGATATGATATTTCAAAATACCTTGAAACAACTACTATGAAAAAACTGCTCAAATTCAGCAAAATAAAGAGCTATAAAAATATCGGTCCAGTTTAACCAGAAAGGGGTCAAGAAAAACAATTTCCAGTAACTAAATTCTAAACGCTTCATTTCGTTACGACCAAAACCCTCTCTTCCTTTTACAGTTCCTATTACATGGTCATATGAAGGGACGTTTTTACTATTATATAATATATTAGTGATATAAAGGAACCTTGATCCTTATCGTAAAAGCCGTTTGAGAAAATGTGAAAAGACATTAGACGATAATGCACAATTCACACATTACGAGTGTGTTAGTGGGAATTTTAATACCGATCGCTGCTTAGTTTGCCAAATGGATTATAATTTTATTAGGGTATAAGAGAGCCGTTCTGTTCTCGAATTCAAGGCAATTTCCCTGTTAAGGTAAATTTTGAATGGCGCTGAAAATCGAAATCAATTTTTCATACTTCATTGTCCATTCAAAGGAGAACTTGTAAAATAAAAATTCAACTAGTTTATGAAATGTACAATCCAATGCAGTTCGTACGTTTTCTTTACAATCACAGCTATTTCCGCACTACAAAGGTTCCAATCCGTGGCTTTCTAGTTTTAAAGTTTTATTGAGTGCGCCGCCATGTAACTGATACGCCAACACGAGTCTGATCCAACATTCATCCTTTAACGTATCCACGTAGAAAAATTCATTATTTTTCTAGACATTTTCATTATCTTTTGTTGATATAATTTGAAAAGATTTTAAGAGCATGTTCATTACAGAGTACTTAGTCTTACAAAAAAATATATAGTAACTAATTGGCTAACAGACAAACGTCTCTTAATCCATATCGTTACAAAATGTACCGAATATGTAATCTAATATCAATAGAATTCTTATTGGAACAATTCTAAAACTAGATATAACTACGAGTCTCATAAAAAGTATCATGGAATTAACACCTTTTTTTTCTTTTCTACTTCTACGAAACAAAATTTCAAAAGTAGAATCCAACTGGATATTACTATCCTGTGATTCCTTTTTCGATTTCAGAAAGTCTCATAAAGCGTAGCATGGTCTTACAGCACCGGTAATTAATGTTCTAGAACGTTGGCGAGGTTTAATTTGCCGCGGCTAACAACTGCAGAACTTGCCTCACAGTAAATATGTAGTTCTGTACGATATCTACTGCAAATGGTTCGAGTGAGCAATTACATGTTGTTGAACTTCGTAGCTGTTACTTTAAGGATTGATTCGCTACAAAAATTGGAGAAAACAAAATTAAAAAACCTGTGTCTGTGTATAGAAAAGTACTTTCTCAAAGGTAGTTATCGATTGATATATTGAAAGAGAGAGGCTCTTTCAATAAAACTGCTATTAGTCTTCTACCTAATATAGAACAGACCGTGCCAGAAGAGTCTTATCTTATTTAATTTTATTAAGATGGACAATTGTATAATATAGAAGTAATGTACATTCATATGTCAACAATGTCTCATCTATATTTTTACGTATGTGTTCAATATAACATTTGATTAATATTTAAGAAGTAGCCAGTCCAAAACATTGTAAAATTTTCAAGAGTAGTGCATACTGTAGCAAACACAAAATATAATAAAAAGCAAACATTACTTTCAGTACAAGAAATCTTTCTGGCACAAACTGACGACTGAAGGAAATTTAAGTTCGCTAACGAGCTTAGGAAGACTGCCGCTTTTTGTTTAATTCAATTTTTCTGACGGCTGCACATCAGATAAAGGAAATTAAAATGGATCTTTATATTTCTTGCTAATAAAGATAGAATATGAGCACAATCATATTAGAATATCAGCCCATTGACCGCATACACAAAGAACTTAAAAAATCAGGATCATCCATTTGCCAGCCGGGCTCGTCGCGAGCAGAATAGATTTACGTTCAAAATTTTAAAGTTTACGTCAATGATAGGTTTATTTCTTACAAACCAAAACCATTATATGCAAATGTACTAAAAATCAAACGATGATGACATGTCAAACGTTTCTGTTCAATTTTTTTGTAACAAGCGAATAAATAAGCCACGTGATGGTAGGTGGTCTTCGCCACACATCTGTAACACTCGGGGCGACAAGGAAGGATTGCCGGATAAAGAGAAAGCGATAAATCAACATCACCTCGACTGCCACCCGTTCGACCGCCTGGCTTATTAAAATGATTGCCTCGCTTCTGATTCTCTGCTCTGAACATTCTTTACATTAAATATTACAAGTAGAAAAGATAAATACATTCTTCGGTTCGTAAAGTTAGCGATTTCATTTAAACGTGGCCACATCCACTTGAGAAAACCACGAAGTGCTTCGTTGGCTGTCGTCCCGTATCGCGTTGACCTAATTGTAGTTCCCAGCCTTTGCGCTAAAACAGCCCCGTCCCTCTTAGCAATTAGTTGGAGCCACATGTGTAGAACTATTGGAATAGATGCTTTTGTACTTGAACGTTACAACGTCTTTTCTATGACGCGAGTTTACGTTTTACGTTGTTTCTACTTCACTGAGTCTGTGTTAATCGTCCCCTCTTAGGATGAAAAGCACAAACAGTTATACAAATCAATACGATGCACTGGATTAAGACGAGATTAAATTCTGAGCATACTTTTAATCTAATAACATAATAGTCATTATGTCGACCCATAACTGTCCCACTGCTGGGCTCGGGTCTCACACAATGTGATGGAGACACGCCTTAGTCCACCACACTGGCCTAGTGCGGATTGGTAGACTTTACACGCCTTCGACAACATTATGGAGAACTCTCGGTTTTCTCATGATGTTTTCCTTAACAGCAGCAAGTGATAATTAACTTGTAATACGCACATAACTTTTCACATAGACATAGCAGTAAGGCACTATACATCATGTCGTATTCATATGGCATTTAGTTGGATTCCTTCTGACTGAAACGCAATACAATATTATCTGTTCCGTAAGATCTCTAATATTACCCTAAGAAGATATGTCAAGTACTCCCACGTAACAAAAATGGGAAAAGGGATAACTTCATTCGTCTAGTTGATTTTGTTTGTCATCGATTTGCCCTGCGCATCACTCCCGAGATTTATTCGATTGCCAACCTTGAATACTCTTTCCCAGATCGTGGAAAGTGACGTGATAAATAATGTTTCCAAATGTGGCAAGTGCCGCGTAATATATTACAGTAGTAACAGTTGTTGACATTTGATCAACACTTGATAAATGTTATCTTCTTAACAATGTTCAGAATGAAGAGGGTTACCTGTTCAACTGTGTAATATTTTGTAAGTACTTATACTTTTCCTTATTTTCGGCAGTTTTCAAGGACCAGTTTTATCCCCCATTAACCAGTTTTATGTTACAAAGCTATACTCCGTTGTACGAAATTACATCATACTTAATATCATCATCAACGTACTCAACAAAATGTTGTTTGTTACCGAATTACAGACAACACGCAGCCTATAACAATGGCCCTGGATTCCTTATATAATGTGAGTTAAGGAACACTAAGATTTTTTTTTGTTAAGGTCGTAGGTGATAAATTCATACATAGTACACGGCAAGAAAATCTTTCCCACAGTATAAAGGCTCACACATTCACCTCGCACCCTAAATACTTGATAGAGCAATTCCCCCAATCTAAATTACTTATTTTTGTTATGATTACTTATGATTGCACCATTTGTGCCATAATACCAGCTTCGCCCTTTGTGGCCTTAATGAGGAAACTTTGGCGTAATGACATCTCTTTGTTTTTGCGTTAGTCAGCTCTTCTCTCAAACGGAAGTAAATATACGCTCGTGCTTTCAATTAATTACATTATTATTAATATTTTCATTACACTTGATATATGGTTTAATTATATTACTCTCAAAATGATACTAAAACTGTCGCTTCTCGAAGAGATTTTAAGTAAAAGGAAATTATTACGAGGAAATATGAAGTGTTTTGAATTACATCTTGAACACGTCTCGTTATACTTTGGAGCTTAACACTTTTAATGGTTAAATTTTTGTTATAAAATATCATTATTGTTCTGCAAACGTCGCGATACATTAATCATACGTAACGACTAGGTTTTTTTTATTTGTGAATTCCAGCTCCACAGACTGTTCGTCTGTGCCTTTCAAGACTAAGTTATTTCATGGTTTTCTAGGTTTATTTATCGACAGACAGATAACATATGTGAGGCAGAAAATATCTAACAGTTTTAAATTGTTTATTATTTAAAAAGTAATATGGACAAAAAAAATATCATTGCCTAGCCATGACAAACCAGTCGTGCAAACTAAATCTTCTGCGTGCTCAAAGTCAGGCAAAGCTAGAATCAGCCAGAGTGGTACTAATTAGGGGAGGTTGAAACCAGTGAACCCCTAATAGATGCATGAATGAGTGCTCAAAAATCTTTAGAATATCGCAGCGGGTGAATTTTAATGTCATAAATATATTTAATATATCGAATTTAACACAGATAAAATTCGATATATTATATTATTAACCTATAGAATTGTCGAAGATTTTTCTTATTTAAGGTCTTGTGCAATTACCTCTTTTTTCATGCATCTCTATAATGCCACATGTTCATTCTAATACGTTAACGAACATGTTACAAATGACATTGCAAAAACATTTCTTACAGCTTGGTGCGCCAATTAACGTCAAGCTTGCAATTTTTTTTTTTTTATTCACTCCTAATATTGTTGTAACTTTTATTTCTGTGCAGCCGTTAACGCAGATCAGCCTGAAGTATAAGAACCATCATTATTACAATTATCTCACAATGAAAAGGATGAAGACCATGATGATTAATGATGAAGACCCGATTATCTAATAGTATATATAATAGTAATCTGTGGTCTACGGAGCTGGTTAACGATGTTCTAAGTTTTTTATTTGTTAATTAATATTTACGTAAACCTTGTTGTTCTCTTTGTTGACTCCAATACAAAAAACTATACAACTACTTTGCATCATACGTATTCATATTGGAGTAATGAACCTTGGGTCAAACTTTTGCAACAATATCAATTAATCTACGAATTCTCATTATTTCCGCGTTCGTGAACGATGGAAACACAAATGGGTAAAATCCATTCATCATTATACGCCGATATATTGCCAAGTAACTTTCTCCGATACTCAATGAACCCTCGAAGGCTGAGCCGCTCAACATAATTCTAATCAATTTAATATTAGAATGGCACTGAATGTATTGTTTTTACTTATGTAACTTTATCTTTTTTCTACTCTCCGTTTTATGTTTTCGTAATGTAGGTTACAAGTAAAGAAACCATGTTACAAGAACGGTTACAAGTATAACTTTTTGACCCCTTTTTCTTTCATTAGGATGCAAGTCTGAACGATTTTGAAGACGCCTCGTGTCAGAACCACGTGCACTGCGGCCCTTCGCACGCCCGAAAAAGTCTCGCGTTTGTAGAAACACTGTATAGCTATTATAGCAGGTTGCAAATGCGGCCGTTTATCGTAATGTAGCTACGCGTTTAAATTTGGTATCGAGCTATTGTATCGCTACAAAAAGAAGAAATAAGCGAGCTCCCTTTATTTTATAGTTTCCGAGTTCTCTTTATTACGCGATAAAAAATATAAGTGATGAAAGATATGCTTCAAATAATACAAAACTGAACCAAAAAAATAATAAAACCTATTTTTAAGTAATCTAAATGGATAAATAGTATATTTGTTTTATTTAAAATACACCATAAGTAGAGTTAAATAATGTTATTTCTAGAAGTATGTATTTGGAGTGTCATTTAATTTATTATTAGATAGCTTTATGCATAAATATTTTTTTCACTGTGTTGTTTCACCACTTATAACTAAGCTCTTGCTGTTATACAGCGATGAGTAACAAAAATAGAGAGATAAATGAGTTACGAATATTTTTCAATAACAAACAGGAACGTAATACGCATTACGAACTTTCACGAGTACATCGCTCGAAAACACGATGCATTCTGACTGAATGTGATGGATTAGCACAAGCTTTCGCAATACTACTTTAAAATTTTAAAATGTGTCGTGTAATTTATTTTTGCATAAACAGATTTATGTCACCATGGCATGACTAATGCACAAAGTAATAAGTTTCGTCGCATTGTATTTTTTCATTATCATAAGTAACAATAACAGAAACAAATGAGGTACGAATATTTTTCAATACAAAACATGAACCACGTTCGAATTTCGAAAATTTATAGCGGCTGAAAGCGCAATGCATCCCGCCAGATTGTGTAGCGGCGGATATGGCGCGTTTTACCTACTTATCGTAGCTGTACCTCGTAGAGGTGCTACGAGAGATAAATGCCTGAATGCGCTGGCTTGTCTTGTCCTCTTTGTATCTGTAGATATTCAGTGTTGCACTTTACCTTAGTTTTATAATATGCAGTGTCTTCTGTCCTAAGTGTTGCCACGTATCGGTGCTTTAACGTTGAAAGCGTCCGTTGTGTATTTTCCATGTATATTAATCTACTTTTCTATAAGGAATGGTTGCGATAGATAGATAGAACGATAATACGAAAGAATAACGTGATTGAAATCGGGCGAGACTTTATCGTATGACCTGTAGTGCATTGCGAGATGTTACCACACAGTTTTCCTGATGTAATATAGTAAGGTAAAGAAGTCGCCCCCGACTAATTGGATTGACG
>DWPA01001859.1:0-17191 GCA_018251375.1 Calpodes ethlius
CAGACAATACTTTGTTGTTAAACACATCACATTGATTTATCAATCTAGCTAGGATTTATTTTCAGAAAATGTACGTCGCCATACATAAATTCGAAATCATTTTCTAATTTAGAATAGCTCGGTCAGGAAACCGGCGCCTTAAAACGCAGGAATGCTGGGTTCAAATCTCGGTCCAAATGTTTTTTTTTGAGCTCCTTCTTTTTGTAAGAAAAAACATGTTTGTTTTTTTACTTATGTCGGTATGATCAAAATATATCTCATCAGTAATTTGTTTTGTTATAAGTAAAAGCAGTTTAAAGGAAAGCATTAAACTTTGACTATGGGTTTTTTTATAATATGGGAGATTACTAAGATGGGATTTTGAAAATGACCTTCTAAAGGTAATTGTAATCTAAAGGTAATCTAAAATGTTTCCTATAGTCCAATGTCTCCACGAACATGAGAAACAAATATACTTAGAATATTTTGTTACATTCAATCACTACACAGTAGATACAATCAGTAAATTTCCCGAAATAATTGTTATACTTACCTTCCTATGTATTATATTCCACTGTTATGTTTACTTCATACGATATATTTAGACAGTTTATAAATCCAGTGTATGACAATTCAGTGAACAAGGAATGGCTTTACACAACAGAAGTGGACGTGGAAATCCATGTGGTTATCCCGAGTACGATCGTTTTCCAACTCATTGGTTCGGACGCTTTGTGCAGCTGACACGATGTTGTATTCGATATGAAACGACATGCGGGCAGACGTACTGCTTGACTAGAGTAGATACTCCGATAATACCGTAAAAGTAGGTACCTATAGTTTCTTTAACTGTGATAAGTCACAGTTACGGCTTCGCGTAAGTCTGTTAATAAGCTTCAGCAAGAATTTAGTATTATCTAATCGTTTTTAAGTAGATATTTATATTTATACTGCTATAAACACTAAACGACATGAATCTAAGTATATTATATATATTTTTGGATTTAAATGAAATGTGACTAAGCGTAACCCTTGGCATTGGCGAAGTGCCAGTCTTTTATGTGCCGCCCTTTGCGTATAACTTGAAATATCACTTGATGAAAATATTGATCCCTAGATAAAGTAGCACTTCATATTGTGTTACTATGTATTCCATGGGTTTTTGACGGTAATGTCTACTCAGAGTAGAATACAGAAGAAAATACTTTATAATACTCCTAAAACTTTACTTTTTTTGTAAGGTAATATTTCTGCTGAAATGTTCACTGCTGAGTCATCCGGTTTAAAACTATCCATATTTTTAGGTACGCAAAAATAAGCAGATACCCAATTGGAATGATTTAAATAAATATAAGTTTTATTTATATTTTAACTCAAATCTTTGTATTCGCAAACAGTTCCTTAAGCCTTCGCGTGAAATAGAAAGAATTTTCGATTGTTTCTATTCCCATCTCCTCCTCTCTTCTTGAACCATCCCAAAGTCAAAGATGTTTAAATTAATTTTTTTTTCTACTTAATTATGACCTCATAGTATTGTTTGTGAATACGAAGGTAATACTCCTACGGTTGTGGTAGGAATTACGTTAAGGAACTTCCTACCGACAATTTCAGTATCCCGATAAGAACCTTTGAGTTAAGTCTAAGCTAACACAAGGTTTTCTTTCAGCTTTAATTAGTATACAAGTCTGATTAAATTCAAACGCGATAACATTGACGAATCTGTTCAAACATCATTTGAAAATTCCTAATTAAGGTTTTTTTTATGGTAATGTAGACGGTAACAGGTACTATGTATGTGTTTGTTACGTACTAATACGTAACAAATCTCCAAGCGCCTAGCAGAATAACAAAATATTGTCGGTAAATTCATGTATACAGTTTTTATCCTTATTTAGACAGTCCGTATTTAATAAACATATATAATAAATATATAAATCATAGAATAAAATTGTGACCGGTCGACGTCTTAACACAGCAGATATTTATTTAAGATAAATTAAAGCGAGGAATCTTAATAGAAATATAGATGCCAAAACAAACATATTTAGACTTTTTGTTATATGCCACGCAAAAACCACTTAATGTCATTAAATGTGTTTTTCATAATTATATATGAAAGTCTTATTTAAAAACGAATACCTACAAAATTCAGTATGATACATTGTGGCATTGTGGGTTAGAACTAGTTACTTATAAAACGAATATTAATTATAAGATAAATGCGTATTTTCTGTTTCCAATGATAAAAATATTATGAATTCTCGTTGCGTAACATCCATTAGTAGACACATGTAACGGGCAACGTCCTATTTAGCAGATAGTGGAACATCCCTAGCGTTGAGCTACTTATTGACGAATTCCCACAATGTGCTATTATGTCCGCACTGCGGGCATTGTCAATGGGCATAAACATGGCCCGAGAACAATTATTCAGATCAATGTTCACTCGACACTCTTATGTTTGAGATAGTTCATGTTTAAATCCTGCTTTATTTTATATCGCCGTAGGTTTATGTTCTTGTTAATAATTGTCAAGGCTATCTAATGATCACTAACGGGATCTTAAGATTTTCAATTAAACATGAATTCGACGTCTGAATTCGACTTCATTTCATATGGACAAAAATGAATAATAATAAACCCAACACTTCTTATTCCATATATAAATATTTATATCAAACGATTTATTTTAAAACCAATACTCATTTTGTTTCTCGAATAAAACAAGTATCGAATATATTTTTTTACTAAGAACATTCAATTGTGTAACCTAGTGAACCGGAATTCGATAAAAGGCAGAATACTCTCTTTGAAGATTGCCAATTTGTTCCATTATTGAACCGAGAGCGAGCTGAAACAGCGACTTTTGTTTGTACTTACGACTACATTACAACCAGAAATTAAAATACCAGAGACTTATAACGGTGAAAAATAGACAGACACGAATAAACTGAAATTGCACGTATGTAAAACGCTTAGAGGTTAAATCAATTTAAATAGTTTACTTTATTCGCTTTTGTACTTAAATAAAAAAAAACATTGCAGCTGTGATGTTGGTATAAATGTTATGTTGGCATGTCAAATGCAACGTTTGCGGTGGGAATGTGTTGCCCTTGTGGTTAGCGTGTTTCTATTGTATAATTTTGTATCGTGTTAAATTGTATACTAGTTAAATTCAGTAGAAATGCTATACTATACGATCTTTTACGGAGGTGGTAGCTCATCTAAACAATAGCGTTGCTCCAAGACATTTGGCTTCAATCAATTTAATGGTCCAATACAGGACAACATGAGCTTAACAAAATTTTTGCCGTAGGGGAGGAGAGGGGACTAGTCATTTTAGTCGGGGTGCGGCAAAGTTTAATAAGAACTTTTTAAACAATATTAATGGAAGGTACACAAGTTAAAGACAGTAGTTTTTACGCAAATTTGGACTCAAACATGGCGTAACTGCTATCTAATGGGCATAACCTGAGTGAACGGCTTTGCATGGCCTCATTTTCACAGGCGTGCTCATACATTTTGTTGTCTGAAAATTCGTTTCATCGACGCTATTCGGTATCTGCGTATTGACGATATTGCAGTTTCGCTCAATCGAATTGTGTTTATGTATAAGTTTTGTATATGTGATATGACACTATCCATACCTATTCCATAAATGGGAAAAAATGTTTTTTTTCTTGTGTGTATGTTGTTGCAAGGATGGGGATTGACATAGAATAATTTTTATCGAGAAAAATCACATTCGCCTGGGAGATTCATTTTGTATTTGAATCTGAACCTAATAAAGAGGTTACGTATATGAGTTTCTATGTGTTTCTATTCTACGCTATTAGTGAGTGACATAGTTAATATATTTTTTTAATTTAATTGCACCTGTAAAACAAATTAAATTTATTATATGTTAATAATTATTGTTCTCCTTACCTCATCTGTTCGTATGGCGATTTAGCTATAAAAATATAATTCGTATTTAAAAATGTTGTTTTTGCATAAATAATTAAAACTCTTCCACCTAATGGTTGGTGGCAATTAATTCAATAAGAGCCTATTAATTCCTCTCTTGACGACACCCATAACCGTGGACAGATATAAGGTCTATCCTGAGAATGAGAGTAATTGAGATCGTGGTTCACGGACCCCTAAGCTGAGCCAGGACCTATATGCAGGTTAATACACTCTATAACTATGAAAACTTTTCAAATTAGGATTCGTCGCGGAACAAAAAACTTTAGTAAGAATGAAATATAAAAGGTTACATAAACTAATTTGCGAGGATATGAGTATAAATTGGTGAGGAACAATAGAAATCTTCATATGGCGTACTAGTCTTTTGTGTCATACTCAAGCTTTCAGAGATAGAGCAGTGTGAGCTGACCTTAAATCATTAAGAATAAGAGCGGAAGCGGGTCGTGAGTCGGCGGCCAAATGACGCAAATTTGCAAACGTCTGCACCGGCGATGGCACTACGCTAGGCTTCGCGACGTGTGGAGAGAAGGCTCGGGCCTAGTTTGAATCAGTGCTAATTCATTGACAAATAGGTCAAAAGATTCCACTTTTAAAGTGTTCTGTCTTTTTTCTAGCCTAGGATGCTACGTTGATGCGAAGCTGTGTTCTCTTTAGACAGTAAAACGTAGAAAGGGAAGACTTGTTCTTTCGCGCATCCGAACATTTAGTAATAGTTTAAATTTTATGGTTAATATATCACGACGATCTGAGTTAGTTGTAAATGTCTAGCCGAGTTACTACAAATATGTTTGGGTTCGGTACATTTTCATTGACTTTAGCGTCGTCTTGAGAAACTATTTCGCTTGTTAAAAGCCTTGGATTTGCTATCTAACTTTCAAAATTCAATCGGTACTCACTTCTACACCAATTTCCAGATTTAGAGTACTTCTTCTACCGTCATTCATGATCTTCAGCATCAATAAAGCCATTACCGATGCTTTGCCTACTAAGAATAGAGAAAAAGAAAATAGAACCTGGCTCTCAACCCATGAAACACGTCACGTTGTTAACGGGTGACTCAAGCAAAACGGTGTTAGTTAGCCAGTGAGATTTCACTGAAAGATTATGACACTAGTAGGAGCCAGTATTTAATAATATTGAAACGAAAAAATAATATTGAATCGATAGATACGTTTCCTAAGCATTTCCCTCATCCAGAACCGCAGTCCGTAAGTGATTGTAGTTTATCGGCCGTCTGCTAGTTTACGGCCGTACTCGTAGCTCGTAAGTCAACGGACTCGTAAATCGGCCGCGCCCAGGTGCTACGGACGCCGGCGAATTGCCGCTCCTCTGTAGGTATATTTTACTTACCTGTGGGTGATTTTACGTAACCATTTGTGTTATTTACGTAACACTGCTAAATAGATTAAATTGCTAAGTTTTACTTTGAATGACATTGCAAGATTATTTTTGCTAATTTGTTTTAGTACATTGGATATTTTTTAACATTGGTTTAGAATCATACTCAAAGTGATCTCACAAAAGAATACATTTTTATTTTAAAAATTTAATTAATATAAGTATGCAAAACTTGCAATTGTATTGCTTAAATTTATCAGAAATAGAAATAAAGTTGAAGTTACAACCAAGAACATTATGGTTTCAATATACATATATGTACAATACTAATCTTAATAATATTGGTCATTCGTAAAGTTATTATCAGCCAAGAATGTATGTCGAAACAGAGAACCCTAAATCGTATACATTAACTAAGATACAAAAAATTAACTTGCCTAAGTAAATTATATAATTATATCCACAAGTTGTTGCGAATCACCTTACGAGTCGTCAAGGTTAACTTTTTTCGGGCTAAAAATCGAGACCACTCCACTACTCTGGGTTACACTCACGAGGAAAGAAAAAAATACTTTTAAACTTCTGTGTTATTTTTATTGTTATTACATAAATTTCTTACTCATTTTAACATGAATATTTTTGATACTATGGGCCTCTTGATTTGTAGCTAAGTTTGGTTTCGCATGTCCTTTGGACAGGTTGGCCAACTCATCTGCTCCACTCGTTTTTTTAAACACTTCACGTTCGACAAAAGTAGAAAAAAATCAAAACAAATGAATATCTAAGTTTCTGAATCCATGTATTTGTGTCTGTGTGTAAGCTTGTACTATTTATTATTTTTTATTTCCTATAGATTTTTACATTAATACAAGCTTTATTTAAAATTGTATCACAACTACGTATAACGTTGAGGTATATCACCGTTGGAATAACGATCGTTTTAGATACAATGTAATAGCCACAAGCATTCCAGCTATTTTGATTAGACTGGAAATAGGTTACCTGACGAGGATTATGTAGCACCCGGCTTATGCAAACTTTGTCATAAGTTTCATATAAGACTCAAGTGAATAACCGACACTTTAAATTTCACCGATGTATATTTAGTATGTACCTATATATTTGTAGAAGTGTAACATAACAATTAAGTGTTTCAATGGTAATATTCGAAACCAATAAAATAAGTAATCAATGATGCTTTTGGTTTTTTCGTCGACCATATGGGCCGTTAGCTTTTGATTATTGACATACAAAAACATAATTATTTGATCATGTCACAATCGATTTTAATGACGCGGCCACGTACAGTTTATAGTATGTCGTAGTGGCGTGATTTTGTGGATTAGCTTTTATTGATAGCAGTGTGCCTCTAATAGGCTATTAGTCGGTAACAGAATGTGTCGTTCGGTGCCAAAACAACTGTCACTAGCATCGTTTGTGCTGTTCGGTTGGAAATGGCTCGTCAGCGCATTAATGGCTCCGGAAGGACATATTTTCATTGTTTTGTGATGACGTCAGACTGTGATGTCTTATGTAATGAAATTGTAAAGTGATACAGTTGACCGTTTCAAGTTAAGAAGGGAAAGTTTGCGGATTAAGTATCTTCCTGGCGCTATTAATGGACTTATAGCCATTACTGCTGACGTCAAATTGAGTTGCTTCGGGCGGAAATAACTGTCACCGGCGTTATATATTGGACTTTATTTATGTTAAAATGTTTCATAGTAGATATTGATGGCACAATTCGTGGAGGATGTTTGTATAGGATGTTTTATTTGGTCACTGGCGTAGAGCGAGATTACTTAATACCCAAGAGGATACGGAGCAGGTTGTTTTTGTTCTGTATTTTATGTTTGGGTTCGAAAACTCGTTACTTTGTAAAAATATTACAAATAGTTAACAGGTTTTTACTCACATATAAATAAGGTAATCTTTGTATTGTGTCACACGTTACATTTATTTTGTGGTTTAGGTGTCACACTCCCACAATACAATCTGGATTTGTTGTAGTTTGATTAATCCTGATCATATTTTCTATCGAAGTTAGTTCCCAATTGAGTCATGGGTCGGCTGTGGGCTCGCACCGACTTTAATACCATCTGGTCTTCAGATCAGATTTCATTCAGTGTACAGCTTGATATAATATACGCTTTGATGAAAAAACAATTCAGGACTAAGAAAGTAACATCTCTGGTTTACTGAATGACTATGATACACTTATTTGTGTTTACTAAGTCACAATGAGGGTTTAATGAAAGCTATAAGTATTATGAAGTAAAAAAAAAACTTTAAAACTGAAAAATTTTCCACACGAGTAAAGACTTTTAGCTCTACAAGTCGAGGCGTAGAGGTCTGTGAAGATAATCGTATCTTAATTATTTGTTATTTTATATTTTCTTCTGGTTTCCTATGGCAAGGGCGTTTATTATTTTATAATTTTGAAAATATGTTTAATAACAACCTGAAGCTACTCAAATTTATGCTATCTGCGCTGTTCGTAATGTACTCTGTTAATTACTTAGCCTGATTTTGTCGGTCGTTTTGATTTTATTGATTGTTAAGATAAAAGTTCCAATCACTTTAACTTTGTAGATCAATAAGGCAATATTATCGTTCTTTTTGACTATGGCTCCGACGGACATGTTATTAACTTTTTCCACTTTGTCGAACACTGAGTCTAATTTTATCGATAGCTTAATCTAACTTTGTCGATAGCTCAGACTAACTTTATCGATCATGATGTAGGGGCTATGAATGCTTCTAGATGTATAGTGAATGATTTGGTGCAGGTGGAGCAGGTGCCCCCGGCATGCGGTCGGGGGAGGGCGAGGGCTCGGAGCTGGCGGAGTTCGGCGCGCGTTGGCCGCCGCCCTACTCGCAGGGCTACTGGCCGCGCTCCGCCACACCGCAGCACCCGCCCGCCCACCATCTCGCGCGTCATTCGCGCTCGCAACAAGTAAGGTTGCATCCAAATATGTTATCTTGGCTACGAGGGTAAACATAATGTCACCTCGTCTATTTTCTATGTACAAAACTTTGTTCAGTTTGTAATAAGCCGTATAAATTTAATTTTAATACGTTATTTATATTAAATTACTATAACATAGATAACAAATGATGACATTTATAATAAAGTTTGTTTTTTTCGATGTTAGATAATTTAGGATTTTTTTTATTCTAGTACTTTGCTTTTAATAATATTAGTATTTACTGAATAAAGTCAATGTTTGAAGTATTTTCATGAAATTAAAAAAAATACAACTAGGTTGCTGTTCAAAAATATCAGACGGATTCAATTTGATTGAATTGCAAAGTTTATTTAAGTAGTGTCTTATTTTTTCTGTTGTAAATTCTATGTTTATTTTATTTTGATAATAAATATAATTGTTGTAGCAACATTTATAGCGATGTAGGTATATTTTCAAAATATTTATTATGAAAACGAGAGGGGTAATTAACGAAAAGAAATGAATGGTACCCAAGATACGGCAAACGATCACTGGGAGACTCATAAAGAGATGATTTAGAGGATTTTAATGGGAGCTATACACGGATAAAATAATATCACAGTGAAATAACATCTAATGGATCACAGAAATGTGCTCATTAACTATAATACATTACACGAGCTTAAGTAGTGTAGTTACTTATAGATATGATTATTTGAATTTATTTGATTGAATAATTAATATAATTTAATATACTTAATAATAAAACTATTATGTAATAATCGAGTAATATTGGTGGGAAAGGATGTATTATGGATATTGATTAAATAAAAATTTTGATGGTGACTGCTTTAAAATTCTAATATAAATGTTACTGTCTTTTAATTTTAATTACCAACTTCCTGTAAAAACTTAACACAAAACCAACAAAAATGTGTAAAACTTTGTTAATGAAGTTATCTCGTACTAAGTATGATAATTCACTTATATAACTTATCTTAATGAACTTAATTAACTGACACAGGGTCGGTTGTAGATGGGTCCATAAATTTGAATTTATGAATCATTGACAAGCGCGAAGAGTCGTAAACTTAAGGGTATGCAGATCTGACACCGTTTAATATTTGCCTTCTAAAAGTAGCGGCGTCAAATAATGCTTGTATAAGTTTGTTGTGTAGCAAAAGAAAAAAAAATATTAAGTAGTTTTATTTTAAGATTTATTGCCTACATTTATAAGTTAATCAAATAGAGAGAGTTGAAGCGAAATTAGACTTTTTGCTTATTAATCAGTAAGTGAAAGGCGAGACGAAACGTAATATTAGATCTGTTGTATTTAAAGTTTATTATGGGAATGACAAATAGAAGTTAAGTTAACTAGGTTATTATTAGTAAAATTGTTAATTACATCTTAAATTTATACACGACGTGAATAAGGCATTTTTAAAGAAATAAAAACATTATTTAAAAAAAATCTTATGAATAAGTAGCAAAATTTTGACATATATTCAACATTTTTTTTTTCTATTAATCACAACAGATGACGCTAAAGACGAAAAGAATTGCCGTCACATCACAATTGCGCTAGTTTAGTATTTTAAAATTAAAATTCAGCTTTGTATTTTAATAATTGTTAAAACTGTGTTTCTTAGTTCTTCACAAATCGTACCTATTTGACTATTGTGATATCAACAATCTATTACATTATTTTTAGTAATCTAATTGGCTTTTAAATTGGCTTTCCAAATTATTAGGGAGCGTTTTAAAGGAAATGTCGCAATACCCAGTGGTTGCAGGACAACCGACACACGAGTTACGAGGCAGAGGACGCGCGGGTGCGGGCTCGCGGCGGAGTGTACTACTCCCCGCCGGGGACGTCCTACACCATCGTGGAGCGCCCGGCCTCCTCGCATGGCCACCACGCGCCGTACTCCCAGCACCATTACCCGGGGAAGCTCTCAAGAGCACCTTATCTTGGTTCCTCTAATATTACTAACAGCGCAGGTATGCAGTACTGAAGCTAATGCATGTTTTTTTTTTTGCTTGTGCGATTGATTTTCTTCTAAATAAATTAGGATTCCTGGTACTTCACAGCGACCGAATCAACTTAGCGTGCTTGCTTCATATATTGGTCGCACATTAAACTTTAAGAATAAAAATTACCTTATACCACTTACATCGATTACGAGTAAGAACCGCTGAAGTCTCATACATTTTAAATGTGAGTTGTTTTAAATACTTTTCTCTTTTAATTAAAGGTAGCGACCAGTTCTGCGCTCAAATTTCAACTGTAATGTCAATTGTCAAAATGTTACATCGCATTGATTGTATTAAATAGTTTATTATCTTTAATAAATGGAGATGAATCACATGGCATATGTTAAACTTAGCTTTGTGCACTTCTCCGTGTAAAATTTAATAATAAAAAATCTCAGTCCTCTGAATTCTTCTAAAAAGGATAGTACAAAGACTTTCTCTTGACGTATATATAGTATAATGGACTACCTAGATAACATAATGTTCGTGACATCTAAATGTCAGACTGGGTGAATAAAATATACCAAAGTGGTTGTGCTGGGGAATTTTAAGGCAGATGCTCCCGGCGGAGAGGAATAAGGGTAGCGTGACATTTTATTCGCTGGGTTTATAGCGGCTCCGTGCCGTGAACATTATGTTGTAAAACCTCTAAACATTTACATGATATCATAACGTTCAACTAGAATATGTATTAATTTTAAACTTGTTAGTTCTTCATATAATTTAACATGAAGTTTAATTTTAATCATCTCAATTACATTTGTTAAGTAAAATGATCCCCACGAATTACCATGCTCTTAATTTTTTTAAAGATGTTTAAATATAACAAAATGATTTAATATTTAAAAAGTCACTGCATATCCTAACGACCGTGCTTAATTAAAAATCTATGAATAACGTCCTACGTACGTCCTACGTCAGTTGCCTAATAACTGTCAAAACGTTACAACATTAAAGTGTTACTTAATTTTATTCACGAAGTTCCTCAGCAACGGTTACATTAAAATACACATAAAACTTCACATGTAATCAATGAATCAATCATAGATGAACATAACAAGCTTTATGACATAGACGTTTGTGTATTATATTCAAATCAAATAAGCAATAAGCAATAAAAAAAATGATATCCTAGTGGTTCGAACGTCAGTTACCCGAAAGTGGGGGCTTGAGTTCGAATCTAATTATTATTGAAACTTAAGAATTGCATCCTAAAATAATTCTGTAATATGGAGAAATAAATAAATAAGGAGGTATGCGTGGGACTCTCAAACTCATTGGTTACGCTACTCTTTCTACGTTGTACGTGACGTACGGTCGCCGCGTCGTAGCAGTAGTATACATAGTATAATTCACGATATCTATTACTAAAGAAGAAGTCGCCATATTATGTTCAATATTACTCATTATGTTAATGATATTGGCGGTAATGCTCAATGATTCATTATAGCATGTGCAACTATTTATTATACTGAATTAATGTTTGAATTTTACAATCCTTCTTAAAGGCAAATGCCGATGTAGTCCCAGTAAAGTTTCTTTTATATAGAAAGAGGATGAAGATAATTTAATAACATGGATAGTGGACAAACAAGCTATCGGCTCACTTGTTAAGCGGTCACCATCACCGATGCGTTGTTGACCAGGAGATAAACTGGTGACCAATGATTAAATGTTTTTCATTACGGC
Organism: Calpodes ethlius; assembly: GCA_018251375.1. Taxonomy (NCBI): domain Eukaryota; kingdom Metazoa; phylum Arthropoda; class Insecta; order Lepidoptera; family Hesperiidae; genus Calpodes; species Calpodes ethlius. The sequence continues at coordinate 11,958 of DWPA01001859.1, forward strand.
AACCGAAAAATATGTATACAAACATTTTATATTAGGTGTTTGTGACTACTTAGGTACGTGTTGTCTGATTCGCCCGACTAGTTTAGGACAAAGCGTCTCGGACGAGGCTGGAATCAGTCTGGTGAATCCGAGAAACAAACGTGTGTAAGCTGTTACAATCACGTTATACATATTCAGACAGTAACGAAACAGTGAATGTTAAAACATTGCATAGTTGATCCTAGAAGTAGCCTGTGGATACAAAGATAAAAAAATTTAAATGCTAATAATTATCGGTATATGTATCGACTTTTCAAATGCAGCAGGAGCAGCAAGCCTGAGAAACAGCACGAACCACTTGAGTGCGAACGGCAAGAAGCGGCCCATCTCGCCCGAGCAGGTGTTGAGGCTATTCGGGCAGGGCGGCGCCGCGGCGCTAGGCAAGGCGCTGCCGCCCTCGCATCCCCCCGCGCACGTCGCACACCCCGCCGCTCATCCGCCGGCGCCCCTGCCAGCGCCGCTGCCAGCCAGGCGGCACTCTCCAGCCAGCAGTCCTAGCAGCACTACTCATCATGTAATATATTTCGTTTTTTATTTGTATCAAGCGATCACTTGCTAACTGGTTGCATTCTTTTCTACCGAATTTAGTCACAGATATTCATGGTCGGCAGACGATGGTAACAAGTTCTAATCCTTGTGTTTTAAAGAAGCAACATTAACTCGGCAGGCTTTAGGACCTATCGGAAGGACCACTGTTATTAACTTTATAGTTAAATAAACGATGGGTAGAACTTTAAGAGTTGTTTGTGAAGAAATACTTTTCTCGAGGGGCGTTAGTTTTAACAGGCTTTAAGGGTAAAATTATCCCTTTATTATAAACCCAAGCCTTCATAAACTAGGAAATCACTATCTTGATGCACCCAGTATTGGTACAAAACCGTGCAGTATATTTCCTGTATACATAAACTCGTTACTGCAAATCGCCTCAGCAACTACTACTATGACTCACCTATAATGAATGTTGAAAAATGAAATAACGACTCGTCTAATAAATACTACACGAAGTGCTTTTACCTTTATTCTACTTTTATAAAGGAATTTGATTATTTAAAATGTGGTGTATTAGTATAAAATTTAAACCGCGTTTTTTTCTTGCATAATTATGTTATTGGCAAGTTCTAAAGTATTGTTAAAATATTGACTTCAAATACAAAGTATAATCTGAAATAATGGTTATTTTTCCTATTGTAAAATTAAGATTTATTTCTCGTTTGATTATTAAATTTAAATAATTAATCATTACATTTTAAATGCAAGCATAAGTTTTCATATATTCTTAATGATATTTCACTCTATCTTTTCCTATTTCAGCAAACCTCGGCTGTCATACTGTTTTAAAGTAAAGAAACATTTTTGAATCCACTAATCTCTGGGAAATTAGTGTGCATAACAATACAATAACATTGACCTGACAAAGGACATATTATACCTTTCACATTATAATACCTCTATACCTATAAAGATGCTATGACGTCAAAGATGTTATTTATTAGTGTATATGACAAAAAATGCATTTATTTAAGAAAGGGGCTTCCTGGTAAGACGTTAGAGACATTTGTAATAGGAATGCCTCGTACTCCCACAATTGGGTATTTTAATTAGGGTTAGTTACATACGTTAGCACTATATTTAATTCACGAATGAAACTACGATGACAATGAAATGACAAAAGAATAAAGTCAGTGTTATTATCATACCGGGTCTATGTGTGCACTTGATGTGAGAGTGGATGAGTAATTGTATGAGTGTGCGTATGTGCATGTCTATTATGTGTGTGTGTGTGTTTTAGTCTGTGTAATGAGTGTGTGTGTCAAGAGTATGAGAGTGAGTTATTTTAATCTTATTAGGAGGTCCTCAACCTCTGTATAACTTAGTAGTTGTAGCTAGTTGTACATCATCTATGTCAATATTGGATCTAAACTTACGTAGAAAATAAAATTAAATGTTGACATAAAATATATTGAAATTATTTAACATAAAATATTGGCACAAAGACGTCAAATTCTCTAAGTAACATTTTAATACTGAAAATGCTGTCATTTGTTAACTTTATGCACAGACAACAAGTATACAAATGCTACGAAAAATGCTACATTGAAGTGAATAGAAAACATTGAGTGTTGTCGAATTGATTAAATTGTTAAAGATATAATATAGAGATGGATTGGACAAAGCACTGAGTGGAGTCCAGATTATTGAAACACGAGGATATAACTAAGTGTTTACAATAAGTACTTTTAAGACTTATCCAGGCGGGCAGACAGACGGACAAGAAATTCAAAAAGTTGTGTTGTGTTTACAAACAAAGCTACAAAAAAATGGCCTCATCATAGTTCTATTATTACAATATTTTACAAAAAACATAACAACTTAATATTCTTAATATACTATAATATACGTGTAATATAAGATAATATACATATTCTTAATATACTTTCTATGACGCTTTGAATGAAACAACAACAGCAATTCTCACACGATAGTGGCGCATGATTGTCAACCTTTGACTATTTCAAGGCTGTTTTAACGAATGCAAAATGTCTAAAAATAGCGTGTCGTGTGAAAAGTGGCATAGTGGTGGCGGTCTGATGTCCTATAGACGCTGGTATACGCGTAAATAATTTCGTTGAAGTCGGTGGCAGTCGATATTACTACTTTATTCATGACCACACTGTCCGACGTTTATGTTGCGCGATGGTTGCTTGGTCAGCAAATATTGATACTTTTTTGTTCGTCTTTGAAGTTAACTGTAGGAGCCTATTTAGAAGGAAAACCAAATTTTCTTTATCACAGAGTAACCTGTGTATTACAATTTTTATAGCTTATTCCATTACATTTAAAATGTTTCGTTTTCTCAATGTAATTGTTTTGAAACCATTATGGTTTCAATGAAGTTTCTAAGTGTGGCCAATTCTGGCGATGTGATATAAATTATTAATATACAGCGTGCTGTTGATATCTCTCGTATCTCTCTATCTAACAGCCTTTTAAAAGCCCACTGCTGGTTTTTGATATATTTCATTAATAGTTTCGTTTTCGTATTGCTATGTCATAATATAGACCATAATTCTTATAACAAAATTCCAAAGAGTAATAAAATTCCTCTACTTAAAAGCTTACTCCATGTCGTATCGTTAAATTTTTATTAATACACAAAGTTATTTTATTTGAATACGTGCCCATTCGATCGTTGTTGGCGTTCAACTTTGTCGCTTTTTATATAAATGGATACTAGAAATATTATTGTTACTGGCATTTTATTAACTACGCTATTTTTATATGGTTTTATTAAGTTTGCTTCGTTTGTTGTATGAGTCAAATGTAGAAATTCTTCTTTAACCTTATCCCTGTTTACCGATTGATCTGAGATTCCTTACGCACCTTTACAATGCTATCACAATACTATTATGTTCGAAATTTGTCCCCAAATCCAATTGAAATAAAAAAACTTTATGTCAAAGCGAACGATTTCAATTTTAAAGTGTATTTTTTATTAATTACAATTTGATACTGTAAATAGTATAAAATTATATATATAAGTATAGTTTAAAATATCTACCTACATGTCCACCACAAACTGGGAAATAGCTGCAAACATTTCAGGCTAAATATTAAATACAAGTCGTATCCATATAATGATGTTTTGTCCCCATCAACATTAAAAGCGAGACTTAACCGTCAGTTAGCGTGAGGCTACCGTCCGGGGCGGAATACCACATGTTGTTAAATACGAGATTACTATACAACTGAACTGATAATAAATGATTAAATATACCTATTAAGTGTTTAGAGTAATAACTATGAAATAACTTGAGTTACCTGTGTATTATGAAATTTAAGAGTTAATTTTATCCTTTAAGTTAAATCCTTCTAGCTAGCTATACTAACATAATTCATAAACTAACCCGCGTTACTAAAATGGCGATTTAAGCTTTTATATAGTGCGTAATGTGCTTAAATAAACCATTGTATTTTGTCAAGTGCATATATTCATCCTCAAATTGGATACACTCGAGAGCGATGAGGTAACGTATGAATATTTTAGAATTTTAAACCGCGCTTTGAGTGGATCCAGTTTATTTCTCTACACGGGTCACGAGGAGGAAAGTTATTAATCATTCCACGGTAAAGTAGGAGCCTGTTAGCCTGTTACCGAGTTCGTGTGAACTGTCAGATCCAAAACAACTTTAGCTGCTCATGACTGATCGCTGCAAGCTTACTTGTTGAGCTCGGGAGTTAGCGAATATTGATACCTTAATACGTCTGGAATACGAGTAGAATTAGAGGACGCTACAAGTACACAAACACACACATTTACTATATTACTAACAATATGTGTATATGTGTGTATGTGTGCAATATGTACTGGTCTTTGAAAATAGCTATTAAACTACAAACAAAATGTAAGTTTGTCTACTGTAGTATAGGTACGTTTTATAATTATAAGTTTGTGCTGCAATCATAATGTACTTAATTAGAGTAGCGTGACTCAGTGTTTTAGGCAATGTTAGTTTGAAAAATAAAACGTGAATTTACGTGCGTGACATCAGGGTGGTAACGGTAAAGGCAGTCACAATAGCCTTATTATAGATTTATGTAATTATATTGTAAGTTCTTGTTAAGATTTTTTGTATTTTTTCTACATTTTCTCACATCATATAAAAATAATATTATTATTACTGAATCATAATTGTACACTATTCATAATTAATAGGACGAAGATTAGTCAAATCCGAACTACTAAGAACGTGTACGACACGATATCGATCTTGAAGGAAGCAACATTTTATGGATAAACATTTTCATTTAAGAAGTTCCATTAACATAGACTCAACTCGCGACCGTTCATCAATCGTTCGCTTCTCACGTGGTCCGTCTGAACTTTCATCAAACCTTCGAACTCTAAAAATAGTTAATAGTGTCTTTAGCATGCTAAAATAATGTGGTCTTTATTATGTAACTAGCTGTATCCTGCGCGCGTTGCTACGTCTATCAGTAATTCATTTCGAATGACGGTGGAGCCATCTTGCATAAATAGGTCGTACCAACTCAGAAACCTTCGTGGGCTCATACAGAACAACTTTGCTAAAGATCATCACATGATTAAATGTATCGTTTACGATTCTATAGAGGACACAGAGACAAACATTCATTTTTATATATATAAAAAAGCAGATAAACGAACAGGCAAGACA
>DWPA01001860.1:0-17188 GCA_018251375.1 Calpodes ethlius
GTAAATAGGGCCAATATTATTGTAAAATTAGTAAGGGTATAAAATTTGTATTAATGTATTTAGAATATTAATAACGTTATTTTAATATTACGATTAATTAAAATGCATGTGTAATCTCTCATTATGTCTTAGTGTAAAAGATAGCTTGTTGTACAATCGAATGACTGTAATTATCATATTATAATTATTAAATCAAATAAATGATTTATTGTTCAATGTAATTAAATAAAGTAATTAAATTAAATTAAATAGATATTTTGCGCAGATAATATAATTTTCAGGATTAATTTTCGGAACGATTCAACTGGAATCTAACTTCTCTAAACATAAACAATATAGGGTAGCCTTTGGAGAAGAAAGGTCCTTGAATGGGGTCTACTTTTCGGAAAACGGATTGTAGGTCGCACCACAGGCAGGTGAACTGATGACCTGAAAGACAGTCCAGCAGTTGGCTTTCAAAGGCTGATAGACAGATAGATAGAAACGATAAATGTTTTACAATTTAAGCAGTGATAACGATGCCATTTAAGCCTCCTTCTACAAATGCTTAGGTAATATGTGGATATTTTGAGGAGAGGATCTCTTCCTTTAATCTTTCCGCAAACAATACTATGAAGTCACACAGTAAAGTAGAAAGGAAGGATCGATTTTTTATATATCATCGAAATAGATTAACGTTTCTTAAATAATGCCAAAGATGAAGATTCGAATATAAACAATTCTATCTCTTTTTCAATTTCATTTTGACACCTATAATTAGGTATTGTTATTGAATACATAGCTAAGACTAATACCACATAAGTCAAACAACATTTATTTTATCATTAACTTTATTAAAATGTTAAATTACATAATTCCAATACTTTTCATTTACAATTTGGTGAATCACGAAGACATAAAGGGAGCTTAAATAATAATAAAAGTTCTAGTAAGCGATGATAGGATGGTGACGGATTTGAGAAAGTATATTCTAGAAAAGAAAGATCATTTGAAATAGACACAGAATTTTTTATATTTTATTCATTTAGTGCATAATAATACGTACATTTAGAAAGTATTAAGACTATAAAATATATGTCAATGTTTTTAAAATTAATAATTTAGATTAACAAAACATATTTTAAATTTGAATAATAAATATATTAAAATAAATTATAAATCCTTAATTAACAGCAAAATATTTAAAATAACGTACATTGTACACTTATATTATGAAATAAATTATATCTTTATTTATTTATCTAATTTTACAAACTTAACTAAACTAAAGAACTTAACTAAAAAACAACATATTCGTTAATGATATTTGAGTCTACCTTAATTAAATCATTAATGAACATGTTATTACTTAATAACTCAAAAATCCACGTTACAAATTTCAAATATTTTCAATCATTACTCACAGGTGTATTTAAAATAAGTCATTCACTAACATGTCAATTAAAAATAGCTTGTATCATACATATTGGTTGGCCAATCACGAATATTAGCTGCTGAGTAATGGTTGTTTATATCCCCAATATTATAATAATATTGATATTCTGGTTGCGGTGGATAATACTGACTCGAATTATAATAGTCTGTATTATTTTTCATCGCACTGGGATTAAAATTATAATTATTATTATAGCTTGCGTACTCAGGTATTATTGGATTGTTGGATGCTTCATAAATACTTGGTTCATCCTGATGTACTTCTGGTTTAATGAAGTTATTTGGATGATTGAAATAGTAATTTGGCGGTCTTACTTCACTATGTACATATGGCAGCGTGTTGCCAATATCAGACTCGTTTGAACGTTGCGGTGATTCTAAAGGAGGCGACACTGACTCCAAACTTGACACTTGACTCTCACTCATTGAGTCGCAACTTTCCGATACTTCCTTCTTCTCTTTCATTCTTCTGTTCTGGAACCATATTTTTATGCATTTCTGTTCTATTTGTAGACATTCAGAAATCTCTCTGCGTCTCTCGATGTCGATATATTTCGATTTCGCGAATACTTTCTCTAACATTCTTACTTGTTCTGTCGTAAACAATGTGCGGTTCCGTTTCTTTTTCTTTATTAGTTTCTTTGCGGTGGTGTCTGTAATAGTTAAAAAGCACATTGAATTACATTGAATGAAGCGCAGTAAAATTTATTAGGTCTTCATCGCTTAATAGCAGACATAAAAATAACTAGAATTTCTTTGAACTACTTCACTATTTTTTTGTGAAAACATTTAGAATGTATCTTGTTAAAAGTTCACATACGCCATTATTTAAAATGTATCTTGTTAATATTTGCGAGGCTATTAATAAATAATTTCATATTAAGACAGTATTTAGAAGGCGATTTCATTTTTTAGTTTGTAATTTTAGCTTTTAAAGTTTCTTACATATCTACTAGAATTGATCACATTACTTTGCTTTTGAGATGTTTTCTATTGAACACCACATCTGTAACTATTTCTAATAAGCCAAGCTGTTACAAGTATAAATTAATATCATAAAAAAACAGTATAAATATCAGAATAAATCTCTATTCAGTGGTTTGGATGGCTTAATAACTATTAGGAAGAGGACTGATAATATTGTCATATTGTGTGAATATTAAGTAATTATATCTACGAACCTTTTGATTTTTCTTCCTTTACTTCAGGCCATATCGTAGGAAACTGCTTGTTATGCCAGCTACGTGTCTGCAATCAAATGTTAAATTTATTTAGTTTAGATCATGTCTTATGTAATATCAACTTATTAAATGTAAAAAAAATATTAAATCTATATCACAGTTTATGACAAATAATGGTGCGTTGGAAGGTCCGAGAAATAGTTATTTATTCAAAAATTGTGCTTAATTTTGAGCATCGACTGCGGAGGATCATTCATAAACTATTCATACTTTGCTTAGTAACAATAATTAAGTAACTCCAAAATCAAATTTTTCATTAAGAATTCTAACGGTTCGTGATCGTTACATATTACCTTTGTTCAAAAATTATATGTTTTCTTACCTCATTCGTATCTCGTATAGGTGTTAAAGCAGTCATCAGAACGTTATGAAACATTTTGTAATAAATATACTAAGTTTTACAAGTAATACAATTATATTTTGCACTTAACATGCGAAACTGGCAGCTCAGACAACTGGGATTAAATTTCTATATTTACCGTCATCATAACAGTCCGATATTGTGCGCCTACCCTCATATTTTAGTAGTATTTCGATCAATGCATAATGAGTACTAGACTATGAGGTAGTTAAAATGCGTTGGTCTTTTTTATCTATGAATAACAGCCGTTTAATACTGTTATTTAAACCTCGAACACGTAGAAAAATTTTAATATGTCAAAAAGTATATTTTTTATTTGAAAATTAAAAGATAATATTAATATTTAAGCATCATAGTAATGTGATGCATGATTGTATAGTACATGAAATATATATTATACGCATTTCATATGCACAAAATGAAGATTTTTGAATTTCATTCTCGTGTTATTCAGTAAACAACATTTTTAGGAAACCGCTGGATTCAGAGGGCCCAGGACCGGTCGAGTGGCGCCAATTGGGGGAGGTCCATGTCCAGCAGTGGACTTTAAAAGGCTGCTAGACAAATATATAGTTATTCAGTAGGCAATCTGTTTTTTTTTAATTAAAAATATGAATATAATTTTATAATAAATAGTCATTTAATGCGAAGTCTAATTAATGTTTACTCTTAGGTAACTATTTCTGTAATCTCATATAAATTCAAATTTCAATAAAAGTTTTGCTAAGATTGTTTACAAGTAAGAAAAAAACAGTGTCCGTTTTATTGGGATGCAGTGATACCTCATTTACGTAGGAAGTAAACAAATGTATTGTTTTAATTACCTTCCAGCTCATGCAGGTATTACCCTTAATTAGGATCAATAACATACCTATACTTGTACCCTTGGAGAGGGTAATCCTTAATGAGTTACAAACAAGTTTTCTGTATATAAAGAGTAAAGGGTTTGAAATAACTATTAGTACCCAGTGTGTTGTACATGTAATGACTATCTCCTGTACTTCAAGTGTATTTTTGAAGTACATATCATCGAAATTCTATTTTTAAATAATCACAGAAATGTTTCATTCATCGTATAACAAAATATTGCATGATCCCGTAAGTACGCGCATAGGAATTTTATGTCTAATTATTGACAATATTAATACGAAATTTAACAAAAGTGTAAATAAATGTTATAATTGTATATTCTTTTTCAGGAATGCCAAAGTCACTGCTGTTCAGGAAGCATGAGCCAGTCATTGCAAGCGAATAATTATAATAATATGGTGCGTAAATTGAAAGATGATATTTTTTGTAATATATTATTGTAATAATAATTTCATCTATCTTATGTATTATTTGTCTTGTTTTTTTCAGGAGCAGTATCCTATGTTTACAGCATATAATTCTGACGAAAGCAATTCGGTTTCAAATAATAGTGAAAATCAGTTTTTATGCTACAATGTGACTGATTGCAAGAGAAAAGTGCCTGAGGTAAGCATTATGCAAATGCACGTATACATAGATTGACTCAGTTGAATAAAATGTTTAATAAATGTTAATTCTATACTTTATTTTCAGTTCCAAGAAGACAATGTCGAACTGGTTGGACATGAATTAATAATGGTGCATTCGGAGTTAGATTATGAAGAATCAATAAAAAAAACCCGATATGATTCTTGTTCTATTAACATAAATTCCGAAGTACGTTATAAGCAAAAAAGTTACAAGGGCATTACGAAGCGTAAACGAAAAAGGACTATCTTCAGTACAGAACAAATCATAGTAATGGAAGGGGTTTTCAAAAAGAGGCCATATGTCTGCAAAGAAGAACGGCAATTTTTGTCTTCGCGGCTTAACATCACCGAAAAAGCAATTAAAATTTGGTTTCAAAATCGTCGCCGCGTTACAGAAAAAAGAGACAGAGATCAATCAGATTCGTATCATTCAGATTCTACGAATGAAGAAGTATGTAATGACTATAGTACAAGATTAGACTACATTGAATCACGAATTAGACAAAATACTGATGAATTTGGTTTTGTCACTCTTGAAAGTAAAGATCTTACTGAATTAGTTAGGATTATTGATAGTGCACTCTCAAATAATATTGATTGTCACAATTCTTTAGTTGAAATAAAAAATAATGATAGTTATCTAATGTACGAACCAGTGTCACCCGAGAGTTTATCCGATGATTGCAAGGAAAGTGAAAATATTTCGAAATGGAAACCATCAAAACCGGAAGAATCTTTACAACGGCTTATTGATATTCATACGATTTTATATGGTTAATCAATTTAATGTTATATTATTTATTATTTGAATGTATGTTTAATTAAGAAATTGACTTAATAGATAGAGCTGCCAGTACAAAAAGTGTAAATGAATAAAATAAAATAATATTATTAAAAGCTGTTCTTTTATTTAAATTCAAGTCAGTAATATAAACATTGTTCAAGTACAAAAATAGGACCAAATTTTAGTTAAAGTAGTTCAAAATTAATAACTAATATTACACAATACATAGAATTTTACATTTTACTTAATAGTTTTTTAAGACTAATATGACTTATATGAAATCTTTTTGAACTTAATTGAATAGCTAATATTAATATAGTTAATTAGAATAATTAAATTGCGAATATACAAACACACTATTTTACATTTATTGATACTTACATTTATATTTTATTTACAATTTTTTCCTATTCATAATTTTCTGTATAGAATTTGATGTTAACAAAATCCATAATAATAAGTAAAAAAAACACATTTCTTAGAATTACGATCTTCGTTATTTTAACATATTTATTCTATATATTTTATAGTATATGATATACAAAATACGTAACCAAAAAAAATTAATAGCCGTCTAAATTAATAAAGTCGAAAACAATTAAGCAGTGAATTTTTGGTATTTTATTGGAAATTTATTTTTTATACTTATAAAGAAATGTAAGAAGAAAACTTATTAGTCGTTGAATTTGCTAATTGACTAGAACTGTCTGGCGTTATGTACGAAAAATAGGGATCTTGAGGCAACGTCATACTAGTTCTGGTATGTAAACTACTGTCGTCGTAGGTAGGAGTTGACATGGCCGGGATTGTTGTAAATCCATAAGTATCTGACGCCGTTGGTTGCATGACAGAGCTAGTTGGCAGCGAATTATAATACGAAGACCCTCCAGAGTAACGAATCATATCATCGCAGAGTTTCAAATTAACCCCGTTTGGAACATAATTTTCCGATGTCAACGAAGGTAACGTAGAGTTCGGTTGCAATGATTCATCGTTGGCGTACCGATAAACTTCCGACATAGGTGAGTAAGCAGCTCTATTCGACGCGCCTGTGTAGTACGATGAATATGATAAATTTGGAGTGTAGGACGGCAGTTCGATACTATTTTGCGGGCCCTTTATCACAGTTTTTAGTGCGTTTATCGAGGAGTATTCCGGCGGTCTTGTTACGGTATCGTTCGTTGACAGATAAATTTTGTGATGGCTTGTGTGACTGTCTGTTAGTAGTCGCCGGTGTCTGTCATGGCCACCGCAGCTTCTGCCGTGGCTAGATTTGTGGTCTTGAGTCGGCGATTCTTTCGAACTAGATGGACTGCTGTCATCCACCGAAGAAGATGGTTTGTTATGTTTATTGTCCTTCTTATACTTCATGCGTCGGTTTTGAAACCATATTTTAATTTGGCGTTCTGAAAGTTGCAAATAATTCGCAAGCTCGATACGTCTCGGTCTGCAAAGATATCGATTTTGATGAAATTCGTTTTCCAATTCCACTAACTGTGAGCTCGTGTAAGCGGTTCGAGCTCTTTTGGTAAATCCCTTTTGATAAGACGATGATTCGGAAGACATGTCTGTTGATAGAAAGAAAATATTTTTTATACATTATTCATCAATAAATAGTAGTAATGTATAACAATAAGTCTGAAGAAAAGGTTGATACATACATGAAAAATATAAAAAATAACGTAATTATTTTTATTTTTTACCCTGTTATCAGTAGGTATAAAGACTGTTATAATTATGTAATCACAAATGTTTGTAAATAATTATTTTGAATAATATTATATTATATTTTTTTTATACTACTTATATATTTATTTATTAAATCAATTATTTTATTTCTTTATGTAATTAAAGGTAAACGAACATAGCATGTATATTCCGGATTTAAATTAAGGTCGCTTTTTTATGATAAATAATCCAAAAATAACAATATGTAAATATATTAAATAAAAATTGTTTAAATATATTAATGCCTTACCGTTTGCAACTGAAGACTCAGCACTGATTGGATTTATTTGAACTGCCGATTTATTCTCCCATGAAATATTCTGGAACACGAAACAACTTAATATTTTAAAATTATAAATTCTAATAACGTCACACTTAGTCCGAGTTTGGTAAAACAATAAAATAGGTTCAACCTATTTCTTAATTGCCACTATCAACTATGAAATTAAATTGTCATTATGAATCCGGTTGGTTTGCGGTAAATCACATAGTGATAGACGCTTTGGTATCTATATCATTATGACTTTTAATTGAGAAGCAATAAGGTTGATATTGCTTTGAAGTTTATTTACCTCACTAGGAAAACCTGATTCAGTTATTTCTCTTTCAGGATCATTTGCATCATCACTGATTAGTTGGTGACACGGGACAGGTTCATTACTTGAATAATTTCTGCCAAACATTGGATTCTCAATGTGAGTGTTGTCATTCATGTTTATGCTATCTTCTGTTAATATTTCTTCATTTCCAGATCCATAGTTATTTGTTGAACTATTGCTTATGTTTTCATACTGGGGAATTTCGTATTCATATCTTTGCTGTAAATCAATTTGCGCATGAGTATTGTAAGACTGATGCAGTCCCAGTATATCTTGGATGCTAAATCCAGTCGAGTCTCTAGAGTTGTAATCTTGTACGAAGGAATTTGAAATAGTCGATAACGCTTCGGTTTTACAATCTTGGAATGCATTTTCATTTGCGTTATAATTACTGCCATCAGATAGAATATCTTGAACCCCGTGAGATGTAAGTGCGTTAATCTTGTATATATGCTTCTGAGATGAATCAAACTCATTTGTTACACATTTTGACGGATCTGCCGATGAAAATTCTGATGATAATGAATCTCTAGAGTCTTGATCTGATTCAAGGCTTTGTGATGGAGAGGGAGTAGTTGACATTTTTCGCAGTTTTTCAAACACACCTTACTCCAAAGTTCTCAAATATGTCGACACAGATACGAAAATCACTTACACTAACGCGACTACACGCTAAACCATTTGTTTACTAAATGGTTTTTTCTTCACCTGAATATCGTTAATTTGGTAATGACTATGTTCATTTGTGTGCTACATTTCTTAGTTTATTCGTCTGTGTGCACCCGATAAGCGAGACATACCGGGTCTGTGATAGGCGACCAACTCAAGATAAAACTTAAACGTATTTCGGTGGCTAAAATGTCTGTCAGTACCACTTAGACACGACCACACAATAGAGATTCCATGTTTAGATAAGGAAAGAGTGGTAGGTTTCAAGTAATCTTACATTATTATCGGTTGCTTACTGTTAATAGTTGTTTTTATCATTATCATTTTTTTTATATGTAATGTGTAACACGGGAATTAAATTAGTTCCGATGTTAGGTATAGTTATAAGTAGATGGGTAAAGTTTATACTTTACGTAGGCATTTTATAATTAAAATACCTAAAAGTTGTGTCTGTAAGTTCATAGTAAGTATTATCACTGGTTGGGTATATTGTAACAATTTAGTATTTAAGGCGTAGTCATAAGTTAATGATGTAACTATTAAATAAATAAATATATGTATAAATATATAAATGAATGAATAAATAAACTATTATTGAATCTAATGATGCAATTGCAATGCGTTGTTTTAATATGAAATATTTTTCAGTACAATAATGTGCTTTGACAACTTGACAAATATTTAAGATTTATTTCTTTAAAACTAGACTTATATAAATAGATCAGCTGATATAAACATACACTTTAGGAAAACAAAAAATATATTTATATGGAATACCACACAAAATTTCATTGTAATTTTTTTTTATTCATTGTCTTTTTTTTACTTATTCAACAAACAAGGAGATGATTCGTCTATGATAAGGACACACTGATACCCATAGACATCAGTCACCAAGGCATTATTGACGTCATCGTGTCCGAAAAGTAAGCGGGAAGCCCCATTATCACTGGCCCTCTAACATTGCATTAAAAAATATATATAACACTGATATAAAGTACAGTAAATAGTGGTGAAAATAATATCATAATTTAATTTTTATGTATTTACTAAATATGTTACCAGTAAATTTATTTAATTAAAATAATATTAACAAATACTTCATATTTTAACCAATTTTCTAAATTTAGTTGAAATTTTGCAATTTATTGTACCGTAATGTAACTTATTTCCGATGACGATACAATAATTTGAAACCGTCGACCTGATCTGATGATGGAGCTGGAAGGTGGCCATAGGAAATCCAAAATATAACAATACAATTCCATCGAGTTTGAGCTCGTTTGATTAGTATTGACGAGTACTTTCATTCTATATAATAACCAGGGATTTATAAATAAAAAAAATGTTTTTTTAATATTATTAAACTGTAATATATTTTGTGGTTACCAACCAATATAGATAGGACCAAACCACGTGACTCCAACTTCCTATCACGTCAAACGCCTATGTAGGTTTCTACGTGCCAGCCTTGTTTGATAGTAAAGTCATTAAGATAAAATGTATCAAAATGCATAATTTCGTAAAACGTGCAAGATAACGTAAATTGAATATTATTATATTTATACATTTATGTACTATTTTATATACTTTTTCTTTAGTAAAATAAGAGAATGCTTGACAAGACGTTGATCTGATAGTAAGTAGGGATGATGTCCTAGTTAGTGGGCGCACTATCTTAGTAAAAGCTTGTTCACTCTCCTCTTGAAGATATCCACTTTACAGATAGGATCTATAAAAATGTATATAAATGTTATATAGATCTTTATTATATGTCGGCCAGTTTGCCTATGACGTCATGATTTTATGCACGAGGTATAGGATATAAAAAATGCGCATGCGTAAAAAGCACATGTGTACGTGGAAGACATTTTTGGAATGGACGATCTTTGCGTAAGAGAGCATATTATAATCTACATAAAAAGTTAAGGAAAGGTTTGTGAATTAGCATAAAATTAAAATAAATAATAAGGGTGAAAAATAGGCACCGTAATTTAAATAGTTTTTAATATACAATGTTACAAATACAACTTAGAGAATTAAAACATCTGTAATTTGTAGTCAATTGAAATTATTTGAATTGTCTAATAACATTATGCCGTACGAGTGAATTTATTTCATGCTTCTAGAAAACCTTTTTTTTCATATTTTTTTAATTACAATTTTGAACCTGTAAACCAAAAATATCTCAATGTTAAGAAGAATTCACTTAATTACTAATTACTTGCAACTCATATTATTACTAATATTAGAAATAGCTTATTTTTTACGATCCTGTAGCCCAGTGGCCGGCGAAATGTCTCTAGTTCGATTTCCGGCCAGTAAATATATTTACGTGACAATTAATTAATGTTTGTTTTTGATGGTGGAATTTGGTTCAGTATTTATTAATTTTAGTGCGCGGCTATTAATATCTATAAAAATAACTGTTGCTATTTTGATATGTTGTTTATGTGTAATATAATCTACCAAGTATCTTCATATCATCATACATGAAATAGTTTCTTGATATCATCATGGATTACTGAGGTAGGCATTCAGGAGTTCGACCATAAACCCATAGTTGGCATTGCATTGCAATACTTATGTACATACGTGAGGCCTTTTGTTTTTAAATTTTTTTGGGACTACATAACGTCATTTACCCCGTATTCTACAAAACACAGATTTCCTTAATTTTATAGCATTCACTTTAGAGCGGGAATTAATGAATAAAATAAACATTTTACTAATATGTTAAAATATATGGCAGTTTTGATATCTAATACGTCTTGCACACAACTGCTGTCGCTCAGCTGCTCGAAGGATCCAGCGTCCATTGTTGCGTTTGATAAATGACTTCGACCCGTGTGAGCTTGAGCTTCACGGGGCTTATTGACCAATTTTATTATGGCACAAGACCGACTAGTCCGGCTCGTTCGTGACCAGACTAATCTGGTTATAAAACGGATATTATTCGTTATTTTTTCATAAGTGAAGTATTTTTTGTTTATAATTCTTAAGTTCTTAGTGCGAGTGGACTTCTTTAGTATTAATATCTATTAATATCTTCTATAGTACTATGAAGAAGTTCGGCAAATTCCAACTAGGTAGAACTGGATGCCATTGTCCAGTTCGTTGTTCTATAGCATACAAGTGAGATTTGCACTCAGGGGTAGCTTCCCTCATACACAGATAATGGAATGCTTTTTTTAACAAATAGCGTCTTATTTACCCGGATGTGTCATCATTTTGTAAGTATATATTTTAATTAGGATACGGCCCTAGTTGGTAGTAACCCTGCCTGCGAAGCGAGGGGTCCTGGGTTCGATTTCCGACTGGGGCAGATATTTATGTGACAGATAAATATTTGTTCTCGGGTCGTGGGTGTCAGTGACGTATTATTTGTATTGTCCATGCCACCCGCGACACAGGTGAGATGTTAGCATTTATTTATTTAAGAGCTTTTGGTAGTTACAGGTGGATATCGGCTTCTTCTAAAATCTATCTTTTGGTGTGTATATTTATAAAACAATTTGTAATAAATATATTTTAAATCATGCTATGTATTTATTACGCAAATACCGGCCTGGAACCCGTCAAACTCCATATAAATATTTAAAGTGCCTACCAAAAGGGTTTAACGTGGCTTAACAAACACCTTTTACATTGTAAAAATAACAAAAGCATGAAACAGTTCAAGTTTAGCGTAACTTTGCAAACTGATCACAAAACCGTTAAACCAATAAATTTGCCGCTTATGGACAAAGCCGAACTATACTGGCCAAAGACCCTAAGCTCATAACGTCAAAACCGATGATATATTACGATTTGTTCAAAGGGGACCCTTTTTTGTTCTCATGGTAATGGTATTACTTTAATCGACACCCGTGAGATAGATGCATAGCGGGTGCATTAGAGTAAAAGAGACGGACGATGAAAGTGCATCCGTTCCCGCCAACCGAAATGATTCAGACATTGAGATGGTTTACTCACTGTCAACAGTTTGTTGTGAGTTCTCTGCTGACGATGTTGGTCCTTAACTGTGCTTTAGTTTTATAAAATATAATTCAAAATTTAAATTCTCTGATAAAATATTTTTTATGCGTCAAAATGTGCTGGATTTCAAGGTGATATTCTGTTTAAACATCCAGGAACAACAGTTGATTACGGAAGTTTTAAAGTACTACCCAAAAATGGTATGATTATTTGAATTATTTCCAGTTATTTTAAATGTAATATATTATACTTTTAATTTACTTATGTTAGAAAAGCATGAAAACTTATTATTTTTTATATAAACCGAATTTTTAACGAAAATTCCTATATATAGACATATTGCTAATAAATTGTTTATCCTACCTACCGCTTCAATGCATTACAGTTATTGGGGGTAAAAGGGATGAGTGGGAGGGGAGAATGGTATTATGAGTCCAAGCTAACCTCCCTGATGAACAACGGAAGAGGTTGCGATCCAGTTGGAGATCGCTGGACTTTATACCATCCAAATAAATCCCAAAGTTTTGAAAGGTGGTGCATTTTTATCCAATCAGCTAGCGAATCTTCCTTGTTACATCGAACGTGAATTTTTTTAAGTGTACCGCTCGGAGTGTCCGACATTCTGAACTCATGCGGTTCCTCGCTTCTTTTTACACCGGCAACGCGCCGGTGATGCATTTGGTATTGCAGATGATCACGGACGAGAATGACTTATCATTAGATGGGCTTTTTGGTAATGAGTACATTTATTGAGTCGATAGTTGATGTCAATTTTGGCACAGATTAATATTAATGTCCAATTGACGTTTGTCAAATACAACCGCCTGTATAATCTGTGATTTGTAGTGACTGGTTAAAGAAACGTAAATACCCATGTAGGTAAACATAGCATTCAAGTTAAAATGTTCGTGCTTGACATAATCAATACTATTTTTTTATTTTTATAATTATTTTTTGATGATAATCCCCTCTAATGATAAGTGACAATGTATTCTTCCGTGGCTACATACAACTTAGTAAAAACGTAGACATTCATCTTTGCCTTGAAAAGATCCACATTGTACCTGAACGGAAATAAGAACTTCAGCAAGATATTTCAATCACAATAATGTTGATATCTGTCTTTTATTATATTTCATCGTTAATATGACATAGTTTCTAAATTATTTATGTATAAAGTCTTTTAATATGCTAAAGTTTACAAACGTTCCATCTTTATTTCAAGTCATGAACTAACTTTCCTGAAAATAAGCTTCCTATCTGAATCTCTTAGGTGAAACATGCTTCGCAAAAGGTTCCGTTACTGAACACATAGATGGCGTAGCAAGCTGCCGAGTACTGCCTGTTATACGTAGAATTGCAGACATATGAACATATTATGTATTCGTACAATATTCTTATACTAGATGTTCCCCGGGGTTGCATCTGCGTGGGAAAAAATAATAGTAATTAAAAGGCGCCAACATTTCAATTCCATTCTATCATTGATTGCTAGGCAACGATTGGTAGTGAGACACTTTCTTTCATTTGGATGAAATATACATTCTAATGGATCTTAACACGGAAATGCGATGATTTTTGCGATAAAAAGTAGCCTATAGTCCTTTCAGTCTTCATCCTCTCAATTATCTCCACACCAAAAATCACGCCATACCATATGACCAAGTACTGGAATAATAACATAATACCTAATGATAATAATGTCAAACCTGTTCCAATTATTATTTATTTTATTGAGATTTTACCCAAAACTTTATACACAGCCACATCATATTAAATATCCATCCATCCAAAATTGCAAGAACAAACACTTCTCAGTCTTATAAGAGTAACCTTTACTACCAGTAATATAGTAATAGCAATAATTATTTTTCTTAAACTTTAAACCGCACGTAGGGTTTATTAGATAATTAAGACTTATAGTAATACGTACAAGTATTACTTAAAGTTCTTGAAATTTTAAAACAGAGGTTAATTCGAAGATCTTTATTGAGCTCCCTAACTGCTATCTCGTTTCAACTAACCAAATGTTATGACTCTAAACTATTAGCGCAAGCACTCAGTAATGTATTATATAAGTTTACTTATATATTAGTATTATGTTTGTGAGCATACTTAATCTCAGCATTAGGATTAAACTGCGCGCCGGGCGGAGCTATACGGTTTGCTGACTTTAAAGATATTTACCAAGAGTTATAAATATCTTTTAAAGCGTAAACATTATTAGGTATACATTTATCGTATCTTTCGTATCTTTCGTGACGTTAAGACGTTTTGATTTTAGATAAGTGTTATAGAGAATGTCTGTAAATTTATCTTTAGTTATATATATTTGTAACGCTAACTAAGTAACTAACAGTAATAGTTATGTATCTCATTATTAATATGTTGAACGGTTTTAAGAACTGGCGTTAAGGTGCCAAGTTCTCTCTTTTTGATGGTGAAAGCATCTGTATCACTTAGTTTAATTCCGATTGCTGATTCCGATAATTCAATTTCCAAATAAAATTATAATAATATCAACTTTATCGGGTCTTACTTGACAAATTGGTAATTACTTGGCAAAGACCTCTTAGGTGAAGACACGCTAGCTGGACGTTTTCAAATATTCATAATCAAGACTAAACTCAAACAGACCTAACATATACCTCTTGCTAACGAATTATAAGTAACTGATGTTAGTATATGTAATAGTAATATGAATTACTAACATACAATACTTCCTACAGTACTATTGGAAGTTGTCTTAGATGTCCATCATTACCAGGGGACGGTGGAATTACACGGTCGTTTTAATAAACGACGAATGAGGGTAATCCTTCATCGCATAAAAAAAACAATAATCCTTGGTAAAATAATATATTTTTATGGCAAAAAGGTAACACATAACTCACAATGGAAACCTTGTTAAACTGAGCAAAATTAAAAAGTTACCGTTGTTCATATTTGGCATTGCAAACTCGAGTCGGCACTTTCATAATTCACAGAAACATGCGCTCGGAGAAAGAAATTTCGCGAAACGTCTAAATTAATTTCGTGTTGCAAATTTACAGTCGGTGTTAAGTTGTCCGCGTGTAGTTTCGTGCCAAAACCTCCAGTGAATGGCAAAACTTCGTCGTCAGAAGTCTTCTCTTGTGGTGTAAGGGACATATTGGTTAAATATCACCATCGGAGTATGCGATCGTCTTAAAGATGAATTTGTAAAATTATACATTTACAAAATTATCAATCTTTTTATAATTTTCGTTCTACACCACAACTATATATTTTTTTGTTATATTGTTTCTTTTTCATATATCTTTATATGGTATATACGGAAAAAAACTTTTTACGGCTTTATAATGCAATGTATTATTATTCAATAGTAGTGTATAAGAAAAAAAATCTTAGAAATTTCTAGCTGCTTCTTTTTCCAAAACCATTTACAGAAATTTGGTGAAATAATGACGTAGCAGTTTGTCTTTGTTAAATAAAACCACAAGCCAGTATTTTTTTTTGTTTTGAATCTTCAAAAGATACCCAGTGGAGTTCATAGACAGATCCAGGCTTATTTATACTCACGAAGACCCTCTCGACATCCATTCGACTTAAATAAAGAGGCTCTGGTTTCCATAGGAGCAGGACGACTTCTCTCCTGCTCAATGACCACATCTTGTAAATCCTTATAACTGACTTGATAGCAAAAGCGACTAAGAATAACCTAGTAACTCTTATAAATCCCTTTAGGCTGCTACCAAGAATCCTAGTATAAATATTATAGTACGTACTCGTGTCATCAACATAAAATAAATGTATTACATACGTGATATGTATGAACTTATCTTGAAGTAGTTTAGATGTTATATGAGTGGTTAAATGGTTTGTTGTGTTCCGACTTAACCTGTATACTTCTTTCGTCTTTTGTTCTTGTGAAGCCTATGGAGTTTCTGAAGTCCATGTTCTGTTGTATCCATCATAAGGTGTCTCCTCTGCTTGTTAGACTAATAAATTCATCAGCATCATCATCGTCATCACAACCCATAACCGTGCCACTGCTGGGCTCGGATCTTATTTCACAATATGAGGTATAAATATAGGCTATAGTCCACCACGCTCGGAAATGCGGATTGATTTACCTTTGAGAATATTATGGAGGAAACTAGGATGTGCAGGTTTTCTCGCGATCTTTTCCTTTCCGCAGCAGGTGATAATTAACATGTAATACGCGATTCGAACTCACGCGCACACGTTCGGCAAACTAACTTTCGAACCACGAGTCACTGCTTGACACTGCCTAAAAGATTAACGATTATATAAAGATAGATAAAAACTAAAGCAATTATTTAAGGATTTTATATTCTACATATAAATAAAGTTTAAGCTAGTTGAACCCAATGTAGCTCTCACTGCAAAGATATCGTATGCCACGAATAGAACATCTTTAGTGAAATAACGTTCCAATAATCGTTAAGATACTTTATCGCTCCTTGTATTCAGACTACGCTTCCGTTAAAGCCGCGTAAAGCTTCGTGCGCACCCTCCAATATTTGAAGAATGAAAATTAAATAACGATGTGCTAAATATTTGCTTACCTATTATCCCATGATGTACCTCCAATCTTTACGGAAGAGGTGAGACTTTTTATGAACTTAGCGTAACTTTCCTAGGTACATCATGGAAAATTCTACACATATCTGTATTTTTAACTATTACCATCATCATAACCCACAACTGTCTCACTACTGGGCTCGGGTTTCCTCTCACAATATGAGACCCACAGGCCTTAGGCCACCACCCTGTCCAAGTGCGGATTAGTAGACTTCACCTCAGACACACCTCCAAGAATATCATACAGAACTCTCAGGTGTGCAGGTTGCCTCACGTTTTCCTCCACCGAAGCAAGTGATAATTAATTT